>JABSTT010000518.1:0-11461 GCA_013339685.2 Hyalomma asiaticum | reverse complement strand
CCTCTTGTTTCGACCTAGAGCGAAGAATTATACCAGGAGTCGGTAGTGAGAAGTCTTTTTGTGGTGGAATTCGTGTCTCGTAACATCACTGCTCTAAAAGGTGAGTCTCTTCTTATAACCGTGCGCCAAATTGTGTAGGAGCATCAGAGGGAAGCTACGAAGCAGTTTAAGTTGACAAACCATCTTTTTAAGAACTGCAGTTTCACTAACCGCGCAATCATAGGTATGCAAATAGAAGAGTAAATAAGACTAAGGCTTCCTTTTCAAATTTAGTGCCGAAATCGCCTCACAAGAACGCAAACGTGACGTTGAGCATTTCACAATGTTTTCTTCCTTTCTTTTGCCGCATTTTAGCCCATATTGGCCGAATAAACCTTCCTGATACTTGGAAAGTTGGAAAGTTATGTGTCTCGCCCGTTTTGAGGACCGTTTGGTTAATTTTTACTCATTAAGAATTGTGTATAGGCCTTAGTCGATCAAAATCTTCAACGTCATGGCGACTTGGTTCGGAAACATCAAAAGGGCGTCACCTCCTGCATTTTATTTTTCCTAGTTTTCTCGCTTCTCACGCGCCTCCTTATGTCAAAGGGGGCGAGTCTGGTATTGTGAAAGGGTAATTTGTTAATACGCGGGGTATCGTTATTCTCTTTAATATCCTCTCCAGATCAACTGATCATCTGCGGTGGACAAGTGGTTGCAAAAAAATTTATGCGATACTTCAGACAAACAGTTGAACCTGTCTGAAAAAAAAAAACACTATAATACGTTCAATAGTAGAACGTACACGCTCCATATTTGCTCGAAGTTCAATACTATTGCCTACGTGCTTTTTTTTTCTTTTTGCCTCATTAACTGTTCTCTCTAATAAAATAAACGTGTGACGCTAAAACGGAATCAGATGAAAAAAAATCTATGTCCAGGTGTAAACTTTCTCCTGAACACGAACAACGCAAAGGTCATGACGAAAAACAATGTACAACGTTTTCTGTCATTTATATTCCAGAAACCCAGCGGAAGCCTTCCAGCCATGAATTCCAATAACGGAACATTTGCCATCAACGTTAACAGGACCATAAGCTGGAATCCCATCACCCTCGTAACGCAAGTCCAAGAATGGGGCGACCCGAGAACGCGCGATTATCCGCTAGTCATGAACCCAATGTTCGTCTTTCCCCTCATCCTCTTCTATCTCTACTTCGTCAAGATTCTCGGTCCCCGATGCATGAAGGATCGCCCGCCATTTGAGATAACGCACCTCATCCGCTTCTACAACCTCGCAATGGTCGTACTCAATGCGAAGTTCTGTTACATAGTGCTGTACGAGACCTACCTGCCCACTGGTCGCTACAGCCTCTGGTGCCAGGGCATTACGGGCTACATGGATGAGCGGCTGGAAGAGCAGTACCGCAACGGATGGTGGTACATCGTCGTGAGGTACGCCGACCTTCTGGACACCGTCTTCTTTGTGCTGCGCAAGAAGTTCAACCAAATCACGCATCTGCACGTCATTCACCACACCATCGTGGCTGTCAACTGCTGGTTCTGGGTGCTGTACGCCCCCGAAGGCCAACCTGCTCTGGGCCTTGCCATAAACGCGTTTGTTCACGTGGTCATGTACACCTACTACTTCCTAGCCACTCTGGGACCTTCGGTGCAAAAGTATCTGTGGTGGAAGAAGTACCTGACGACGATGCAGATTGTGCAGTTTGTCATATTTCTGGTGCACATGTCGATTCCCTTGTTCGTCGACTGCGGCTTCCCGCGTCATCTTATTCACGTGGCCAACGCTCAGACCGTGCTGGTGCTGACCCTGTTCGTCAATTTCTACATCAAGTCCTACATGCGGGAAAAGGAGAACACAGCCTTGAGAAGGGCAAAGGCAGCGGCCAAGTACGACGGAGCGGCAACTGGAGACGCCCGAGCTGAGATGTCAGGAGACAGCTCGAATGGCAAGAAAATTCAGTAAATGCGGATTGATTCGGCGTAGTTTTACAAGTCAGACGTATTGGAAGAAAGTACCCTGGGTGAGAATGTGGAAAACAAGATGGCAAAATGTCCCCGAAATACCTTTAAAAATTTAGAACCATTTGTTCTGCAAGGTGACCATAGGCACTGCTTGGTGTCATGCTGAGGCTGGGGGGTATATGATATGGTTCGAAAGTACCAAGGTGGTGCTGTGCTAGCGTACGAGTAGCCATTATCCTATGGTGCATCGAGTTATAAGTGTTGTTAGGATCGAACCCACGGTTCTTATTCAGCTCTGACGACGAACCAAGGATGAAATGGGAACTTAAGAGAAAAAGGCGAGAGCCAGACTTTGGTGAAAGAGTGCTTCAAGTGCGTGCTGGCAGGTTTGTTGCGAGTAAATACAAACTAAATCTGACTACGTGTACATCTTCTTTGATACACAAGCACATGTGGATATAACATGCCCGTGAAGTATTTCTGTAAATAAAGGTCTTTGTTGTATTATGAGAAACAAACTTTAAGCTTATGGCCGCTCAAAGGAGGAAGAAAACTGGACGTGTCTATAAGAAGCCTCTTGTTGGCCCTCGCTCCAAGTGCCATTATTGTCGTATGTTTACCACTCCGCCGACGTAGACACTGACATGGGGAACTGTGCAAAGCCAAATAACAATGTCGCATTTCTTTACCTAAGTTAAGCGACGGCCCAGGCCCTTGACTTGTGGACTTCGTCGAGGGAGGAGACACACTGTGCGTGTAAGCTTCAATTTCGGTGATTAAAATTAAATTTGGGTTTTGAACGCCCTGTTTATACGAACAACGTCGTTTACTTTTCTGTGTCTCTTTACTTCTGCGCCTGTGCTTCGTGCCGCTTTTGATAAACGTTCAATGCCACATATTTTCTCATTAGCGGCATCAACTTGCATCACTGCCACGCACACCTTGTAATAAACATACATAAAAACAACAATAAACAAATTGTGCTTGTCTCGATGAGCGACTCGTTAGCCACCTTGTGCGCATGACGTTTCCCTGGTTGTGATCGACTCCCAGTAAACGCTTCTTTCCAAGCACTGCCACACCATTGTTCGCTGTGCGACGCCTGTCGGTTTACTTATACAAGAAACAGGTAATTATCGTTTCTATTCGCTTACAACGAACGTACGGATTTGAGTGTGATGTTGTAAGCGTTACGGAGTTTCTAGCATGTGAAATAGCAAGCTATTTAGCTTTGTGAGGGTGCATGACGAGAGAAGCTGTTTATACTACAGCAGACAGAAGTGGCATGGCGGAGGCCAGTGCGGTATAAAAGCTCAGGGGCCGAATTCACAAAACTTCTCTTTCGTAAGTGCTTTTTGCCATTGGTCGGGAAGCGTCTCTAATGATATGTCCAGCAGCGGCATTGGCTGAAATTTTCTCTTAAGAGCTTTTTTGTCGTAAGTTGTTTTCGTGAATATGGGCCCAGGTTGTCAACGAACGCATCAACGTTCAAACTACTGTGCAGGAGCTATGGCGGCACATCGGCGACGACACTGCCATCTGGCTGCGGATTCAGTTAAGTTTTCACGCCAGGCCTGCCTGCCGGACTGCATTACCCGCTTTGCGAAATGCCTGGACGACTTTTGTATTTATGGGTGGGCTTCACCGCAATGATCAATGCGGGAAAGCGAGCCTACAGAAGAATAACAACCCATTTAAAGCCTGCTTCGCTTCTACACGCAACTGCTTTGCTCAAAACGCATCTTCCCAGGGCAATAGCAGAAATTTTATGTCGAAATATGACGGTCCTAGGAACCTTATGATGTTATTAATGCTTTGCCACCAGCACGAGGCCCCCGCGTGCCCTGACAGAGTGGGAGTGGCCAGCGCCATCTCGTGGTACGTGAAAGAACTAGCTATATTATTTTTCTTGTCCTTGCGTAAGTTTGCCCAGGTTGCTAGCCGACACAATAGGAAGTTAGCAATATACAGCTACGCTACAAAAAAGAGCGTGCCAGTGGAATAGGCCCACTTGAAGATGTCTTATTAACGACTCGAGGAGTGCCTTCTGGCATGCGCAATTGCCCAATATTTGGAGGAAAGGCCTGTATGTCGTTATATTAGTGGCATAGGCTGTGATTTTTGTTGAGTCTGCCTAATTTTGACTTTTTTTTTTAGGGGAAATAACCGAATGCGAGAGTAGCACGTCTTCAGCCGAGTAATATCTACTGCGGTGACGTGCTGGCTTCGAGGGTAATAATGTATTGGCTAAGAGGCAGCACATTTAAAGATTAGCGTGACTCTCCTATCCCAAACACCAATGACCAGCCGAGCTGCGGGGGCTTTGCAAATCAGTGCGAAATTAAGCAGAGGAGAAGCGATATTTTAGGAAAACCACACGTAACTTTTCTTGCACTGTACAACCTATCTCTTTTTCTCTTTCCTCTCTTCTCTGTGCAATCTCTTTCTCTCCCATCCCTCCTGCTTCTATTTTTTTTCTCGCTCTATCGTAGCACGGTCATGCTTCTGGTTCTGTGGATCGGTCTCGGGAATCGTATCATTCTTTACTGTCTTCGTTGTGTTCTTCGTGCTGTAGCTGTACGATCATTCTCACTCATGATCATAATCTCATGATGTCACCGTCATGGTAGCGCGTCGTCATCATAAGCCATTATGAGAGAACTCAGGACTACAAGATAGGTTGGAGTTATTGATGTAAATAACTTGATGTAATAACTATCAAATTATTACATCCCATCCCAGTCAGCATGGCAATGTGTCCTCCTCGTTCTACGAGCTGGCCGTTGAATTAATGCCGGGGTGCGAAATGTAAGCTCCGGAGAACTGCCTTATATAGACCGTGGATCTTTATATCGAATATAAACCACGTATCCGGTGCATCTTCCTCATTGAATCAAACAGCGGCATGTTCAGCAGTTTTCGCTGAAATCGCACGAGCTTCGTCCAATAGCCCGAACGGCCCGGTGAGTCAGTGAACATCATGCGACAAACAGCGATGATTTTCCTTCCGTCTCGTCTAGCAAATGTCTCACACCAATGACCCGATAAAGAGCGCCACTGTTGTGACACCCCTGCTTAGGTTGCGGTTCCGCATGGTGGCAGTAAAATTACCTCACGCGCTGCGTCGTGTCGATACTCCTCGATTTGTTCATTTACATCACCCGAGGAAATATAGAAGAAAACTTTATTTGTGTGACAAGTTTTTTTTTTTTTTTGGATCTCTACTCACGTTCTCAGTGAGTGAGAGAGAGAGAGATAGAATATTTTTTGATGACTTCGGAGATGTTAGCCTGCTTAATGGCCTGGCTTGCTACTCCAGGTGCTCAGTGAGTGGAGGAGACTTGCAGGTTGCTTTCACAAACACAGTTGACGTATGCTGCGAGGGGTTACCAGAGACGTGACGTATTGGGCCACTTGGTTCGACATGTACTTGCAAAGGAGAGCGCAGAGGTATTGCGAAATGACATGTGAAGACAGGATCCCTTCTTCACCTTTGCTTCCGCGATTTTCTGTCCTTTGCAAGGGTGACTAGGGGGTGTAACGAACCTGTCCCTAAAACAGTCGTTTCCGAACAGCCTCTCGCCTACGAAGAGCCTCTCGCCTACGCAGCTTTTGAACGACGCTGTTGTGCAACGCGTAACTTATTAGCAGCTGAGGTGTTTATAGCCGACGTTTATTCGTAGGTAGCGATGTTCGCAGTTAACAGCGGAGCTGCAACGCAGAAGAGAAAAGCAGAGCCCCTCATGCCCTTGACCCAATACGCACAATGCTACGTGATCTATATATATATATATATATATATATATATATATATATATATATATATATATATATATATATATATATATATATATATATATATAGAGAGAGAGAGAGAGAGAGAGAGAGAGAGAGAGAGAAACGTCTCGGGTTGTGCACAAGGAGACAGCGGACCCGCACCCCTGCCTCCCAGCCACTACCTACATACCTGCAAATTCAAGATGGAACTAGGAAGAGACAGAGGAAGGTGTTGGCGGGGGTGTGCTGTATTTTTGATTTTGTGTTCGTTTTTCTCAAAATAAACCGAAGACGTATAGGATTAGCGGTCTCTGTGACCCTTACGAAACATGGTGTTGTGACCAAGATACCACGGCACACACAATGACCTCAACCCGCTTCGCTTCAACGGGTTGAAGAACGGAACAGTGGTGTATGGCTCAATGTAGAACGGTCGGCCTACGACAGATGAAAGTTGAAAACGCTGCTACGTAGACAACAGCTCTTTGAAAACGGTTTTAAGCATGAATAGAGAGGTCCTGTCGAGGAAGCTGAACACGCTCAGGGCAAACGTGACAACGCCCACCAGCGAAATTCCGACAGAGAGAAACTGGAGACGCTTCTAAACCAGATGAAAAGATTGTCACAGATGTTAAGCCAGGTTAATGGCCAGATAGAATCGCTCGTCGAATCAGGAGGCGCGGAAGGACAATTCGAATGAGATGAAGGCGGTAGCAGCAGCAACTAAGTTTAAAGAACGAATCCGTAAGATGGAGTGAACGACGCAAGAAACTAAATTTGTGGCTGACCAAGTGAGCACAGTGTAAGGCACTATACTTAAATATCGGATGTGCAAAAGTTGGTTAAACTAGCATCGCGCGAGATAATTAAGTTTGATGAGAAAAAGAATAAACATGGCATAGGTTTTGGCACCCGTTCAAGAAGTCGGTGCATAACAGAGTGAATACGCCGAAGAGTCAGATATTTACTTGTCTTCATGCATCACTCAACGGAGAGGGAGCGTCTCTAGTAGAAGGCGTACAGGTCGCCTATGAGAATTACGACCATGCCGTCACTCATCTGAAGGAAACGTTCGGTCTACAAGATAATTTAAAAGAATTGTACCCGGAACATCTAGCGAACCTGTAAGCAGTGGATAATTCCAAATATGTAGATGGATTGAAGAAGCTGTTAAAACGACTACAAATACACACGAGAACGCTGCAGTCGTTTGGGGGGACAATGGACAATCCCCCCGGTAATAGCGCCTCTATAGTGAAAAGTGCACTACCGGAGGACGTGAGGATTGAAATGAAGATGAAGGAAACAGAGAAAGGCACAGGGAAACCGATCAGCAACGGCGGGGTTGGAGACAACATCAACAGACAACACGAGTAGTATTAATGAGATTGGGCTACTGATCAGCTATACACGCAGTAGAGAAGAAGCGCGTTAGGAGAAATACGATGTCAACAATCCACCAAATGGTACGAATGAAACAAGAACTTCAATGCGTCAGAACACCGCACTGAAAAAGTGCAGTTTCTGCGTGGTGACCGGGCACCATACTGAGGAATTCAGGAAGAGCATTACGTTGGAGCAGAAAAAGGCAGCCTTGAAGCGGGAGCTAAGATGGTCCAGATGCACGAGACCTCATCACACGGCCAAGAGATGTCCCGCCAACCTGCTTTACAAGGAATGTGAAGGAAGGCACGCAAGATACATATGTAGATCACGTATACCTTGGCCCATCAGCTCAATAGCCAAGCAAAGGTGGAGGACGCCTGCAAGCGATCAAACACCTGTAGCTGAAGAAGTCTCGCAATATGCACGCGCAACAGTGCGGTGAGTCGAAGTGCACGCTCCTCACAGAGCTTTTTCATGTGCAGAAGGTGCAGCGAGCGGGTGCTATACACAGGTTGGTTCATTCGAATGGGGTAAGGCTGAACTCGACCTAAAGCTGTTGAAGTCACAATACCGAATGACTCCGCGTCAGAGCACACCACTACAGAGGCGCGCGAGATTAGAAGCGAGGTGATGCGGCGTCCTACCAGCACCACCTTTGGCGATACAAGAAAGTGTGTGATCTACAAATATTTATATGGCTAGCGACAAAACGGAGGCGGGCAAGAACGGTGCATCTCTCGAAACGTCCATATTGTTACGGTGAGACGTGTTTATTTTACAGAGCGGAATGAGGGATGGTCGCGGAAGGCTTAGCGCTCAGCCCACGACCGAGCCTCTCTTCGTTGTCCTCTTTCACTCTTCGTCCGAGGTCCGGTATCAATATTAACTGGACCCGATTATTACTGGACTGTAGTTATTGGTCGCATTCAAAAGATTCAGGCAAAAGTAATGGCAGTAGTAAAATTTTGGAATGGACAGTTCAAGAAAAAGTGTATATTCGTTCTACGCTACTGCAACGTTCGACTGTTATGGTACTCAAGGTCACTACCAGCTCTGGCACGTTCGGGGATGAACTGCAGAAGTTCTCGGCCTTGGAAAGCATTGGAATGAGGAAGAAAACCAACAGCAGAGTCAAGCGAAGACTGTGTTTTAGGTCAGGGAAACCATGGAGTTCAAGGCTTGATTGATTTGTGGGGTTTAACGTCCCAAAACGACGATATGAGTATGAGATACCCCGTAGCTGAGGGCTCCGAAAATTTAGACCCACTGTGGCTCTTTAAGGTGCGCTGATATCGCACAGTACGCGGGCCTCAATATTTCGTCTCCGTCGAAATGCAGCTGCCGTGGCCGGGACTCGATCCCGCGACCTTCGGATCAGCAGCCGAGTGCCATTAGCCACTAGACCACCGTGGCGGTGCCATGGAGTTCAAGGCGGGAAGGTACCGAGTTCGGCTACCATGGAAGGAAAGAGTAACACTGGATGACAATTAACAAATCAGTTGCAGAGAAGGGACTTATGCAGGTGACAAAAGAATTACGCAAGGTGAGGAATGGCCTTCAGGTATACGGCAAGCCTATCCGTGAATATTTTCAGGAAGACTAGGTGGAATAAAGCGTCAAAGACAAAGACCAACCGGAAATGCTGAATAAATTTGTCTATTGTATACCCCACCAGGCAGTGATCAAGAGAGAAAGAGCAACGAGCAAGACACACATCGTGTCGTCAAGCCATAAAGCTGGACAATCACTCAACGAGAACTTGAAAAATGGGCCCAAACTCAACCCAGACATCACAAGTTTTTTTGATGAACTTTCGACAGCACAGCATCGCAGTGTCAGCGGACGTGGAAAAAACATTTCTGCAGCTAACGATGCACGAAGAAGACCGAGACGCCATGCGCTTTCTGTGGCGGGAAGGAATCCCCGGCCAAGCTAAGCCATGCCCAGAGATAAATACATGGCGAATGAGGAGGCTAAAGCTTGGCACAATACTAACTAGTCTTTTTCTAGCGGCTGCAATTCATCGACATATGGATGAATTCGAAGAGAAATGCTCCGTACTTGTCGCACAGCTCCAGAAAGGCATTTACGTTGAAGACACTTTGCTGGGAGCCGACGACTACCAGAAAACTGCTAAACCGTACAAGGAACCAAGATATATAAACTTAAAGCGGGGAGGAATTTGAGAAAGTGGGCTTCAAATTACACCAAGCTCAGTAGTTTATTAGATGAAGAAGGCAAGTATTTGTATCGAAAAATCAGAAAAGAGCGGCAAATCAAGGTTTTGGGAGTGAACTAAAACTCATCCCTGAAGATGTTTTGAGTTTTCCAGACACAGCCCGGCGAGAGAGCGTAGATATCGAAACACTTGCGAAACGACACGTTCAACAAGCTACAGCAAGTCTATACAACACTTTAGGTTTTTTATACCATTTTCGGTTAGAGAGATGGGAAAGCAACATGGGACAATCCACTGTCAAGCCAGCACTAATCAGCATGGAAAGATTGGGTCGGACGAGCTTCACCATTTGAATAATTTCGTTGTATAGAGATGCCATGATTACAACAGGTTAGCAGAACTGAAAGCATCAACCCTACACTTTTTTTTTTCACATGCAAGTCCCCTAGCATACAGAGTAACAGAATACTCAGTCCACTGCAAGTCCACAGGCAGAGTAATGGAATACTCAGATAGAAGCACAGGAGCCAGTTCACTGATAAGAAAAGGTAGAGCCACTCAAATAAAAAAGATCACGCTGGCAAGGCTTGAGTTAATGGCTGCCACATTATCAGTTATATTGGCAAACTACATAGCTGATAACTTCAGTCGGAAAATAAGCGGTGTGAGATTCCGGGCTGGCCCTCAAATTATTTTATGTTTGATCAAGTTAATCAAGGCAAAATAATTGCTTGTTCGCAAGCTCAGAGCAGAAATTAAGAAAAAGTCCAGCGAGAGTCAATGGGGTTAAGTTAAAAGGGACGAAAATCCTGCGGATTTGGTGACGAGGGGAATGAAGATGAAGCGTACGCATAGCAGTAACTTATGGCGCAGTAACTTACAACTTATGAACCGCGTAGGTCAAAAGCGAAGAACAAATACCTGATTATAAAATCAAACTAGAATTCGACAATAAAACGTACAAGATATTCTTCCAAGCCTCACTACCACCATGAACCAGGGAAAGGTAACTGACCTGAAATGGTGCGGATCGTACAAAAAAAAATCTGCAGATCCTAAGCATTGTGGGGATCGGTGACATGAGAAGCAGTCAGCGAGGAGATGGCCTATGGCGAATAGTGTTGCAATCAGCGAATTGTTTAGAGTAAGATGAACGTCTTTGTGCAGAGTGCGTGAGTAGGTACATGCTCAACGCGGGAACGCCTGGAAACTTGCAAGCATGGCGACTAAATGGTAGCTCATGTTAGGACGAAACATTGGCACTCGCGTTAGTGCACAGCACAGATATCTAGGCTGCAGTGCGCTGATGTGAGTATCATGAGCGTCATTCGTTGAACTATTCCTACATAATCAAGAAAATTTAGACAAGAAACATGCCGAACACTGCTAGAACATGTGTTCTTTATTAAATTAAACACATTACACATTAAACGCTCAAATGTCGTTACGCAAGAACCATCCTCACAACTTCCCGTTTATTACTGTGTTTACCGTGCGGAAGGCGCCGCCGCAGCCTAGCGGTAGCGTGCTTGCTTGGCACCTCGGGGGGGGGGGGGGGGGGGTGGCAGGTTCGATACCCGCCTCCGCTTCGCTTGATAGGTTGGCTTCGGATACTACAGCGCACTCGTGAATATCTGTGTGTTATATCTACGTTTAAATCTCGTGCTTCGATAAGCAGTGTGCATTTGTATTTTTCATGCGTGTTTTAATGATATGTTAAAAGTCTATTTTACTTGGCCCGAGATTGACGTGGGCTGCGTAAAATTCAAACACCTGCGGCGCATACCCGAATACCACGGAACGAGCACTACGGGAATGAGCCACGTGGTTTCATTATCGTTAATCGTGACGTACATGACGAGTATATCATGTTAGTAGTGTAAGTATTGCTTTGTGGGTTTTAACGTCCCAAAACCAGCTCTGATTATGAGAGACGCCGTAGTGGAGGTCTCCGGATATTTCGACCACCTGGGGTTCTATAACGTGCACTATAATCGCACGGCACATGGGCCTCAACATCCCGCCTCCATCGAAATTCAGCCGCCGCGGCCGGGATTCGATCCCGCGACCCTGGGATCAGCATCCGAGTACCACAGCCACTAGACCACCGTGGCGGGGCAAGAACTATGAACTGTAATAGTCGAGACAGAAGGA
>JABSTT010000517.1:0-10931 GCA_013339685.2 Hyalomma asiaticum | reverse complement strand
CAACATCCCGCCTCCATCGAAATTCAGCCGCCGCGGCCGGGATTCGATCCCGCGACCCTGGGATCAGCATCCGAGTACCACAGCCACTAGACCACCGTGGCGGGGCAAGAACTATGAACTGTAATAGTCGAGACAGAAGGAGTCATCAACAACCTGCATGTATTGAGCGTAACCGCGACCGCCGCGAGTACTACAGGTTCCGGCATGCACTGCGGCAGCTGTGGCGCGGTGTAACAGCGTGGTGAGATCGGTCTATTCACCTCAGTCCAATGCACATTACATCGTTGGCACAAGTAACAGCCTAGTACAGGCTTAACAGCCCGTATCGTATACGAGTATTTGCTCGATTTTCCTTCCTTAAAGCAAGATTCACATGCATTACGCAGTCGGCGTACGACCACAGAAGCCGTTACACAATATCACAAGAATCGCGCGTCCTAAATAGGTTCCACTTCAATGCTTCAAGCATCGGTACCTCGATCGCCAATGAATATATATATATATATAATATGAATTTAACGCTAATCGACTGATATACAGACATAAACGACCAAAGAAAGATAATAACCAAGCCTGTGCAAGGGGTTACTCCCGCACAGGTGAAGCATGCCTTTCGGCAAGCATCCGTTTGAATGGCGTATCCAAACAGATACCCAGTTCAATAAACATTTAACAAAGGTAAAGCGACGCGGAAGCAAAATAAGGCCGGTGAGATGGGAGGGTCGCTTTATCTCGGAACGTCTCTGACGAAAGCCCGAAGGGAAATCGAACAGAGCCCTTCACCTCCACCGCGTTCGATCCGGAGCAGCACTTCCTCCCGAGATGGTAAAGAGGCGTCGACTGTCGATATAACGCGTGCGAGGCACGGCGAAGGTGTGTGTATGATGTGCAGCGGAGCGCATCGCGGCAGTTAAAAAGCAGCCACAAAAGCAGGAAGGAGCCGTCTTGTTATTCGCGTCTTGTTATTCGGTTCGTTTTCGTCGCCGTCCCCCCCCCCCCCCCCCCCCCCTCCGATTCGCTTCGTTCTCACGGCCATTGACACTTTCTCTTATACGCAGAACGCGACGCGCGTGCGTGAGGCCTGTCGCAATAATATGCCTTCTTGCAGCTGTCAGGATCGAGTGTGCCTCAAAGGCACAACGGGCAGCAACAAATAATAATAATAATAATAATAATAATAATAATAATAATAATAATAATAATAATAATAATAATAATAATAAACGATTTGGTTCATATTAGTAAATAAGCCATTCGCGATACCAAAAGCGTACACTCTTGATGCGAGAGACCCCACGTGTGCGGAAATGGTGATTTTTGAGACCGAATTGAATGCGAATCGAACAGCGGCAGAAACGTGTAGAATCGAAAAATTCTCGGATATTGAACAGCCGTTCTTACATTCATAACTTTAGCATTAAAAAGCACAAATACAGCTTGTGGAGAGGAAATAAGCCGACCCCTGGTATCGACGGAACTGTTTCGCCAATTAGAGCCTTTGGGTGGCCATGTCTACACGTAACGATTTATCTGTACAACGAGGTATACGATGTATTAGCAAGAGATCCAGAGGCTCAACGTGGCGATCTACGGGTACTTTAAGAGTGGATGCGGCCAAGACGCGATAAGAAAAAAAAAAGAAAAGACGTTGAAATCCGTGACGTCACATTGGCATTCACGTGAATAACTTGCGGCACGAAATTCAAAGATAACGCATTGATTTTCGTGTTTTTTTTTTCTTATCATGCACACAGTTAACTCATACAGAGACCTCGAAAGATTTTAACAATATAACATGATTCATAGTGATCTACCTTAACGTCCCATTAAAGCTGCTAACGGCAGATTGCATGTACTTACGCACGTACAATGGACGTCTGAAGCTCCCTGAAACGAAACGTGGAAAATTTACGGATTGCGCTGAGTTTTCGCAACACTGATTCGCTGATTGGTCGGCACACGCTGGATAATCAGTATTACACACGCACGACAAGTACGCGAGATAGCGCTACATTCATCTGCTCGCCTATAGATAGCCGCCTCATAAATACTGCAATTGCTCCATCGCAACCATATTGAGTGTGGCGCGCCCACTGTAGTTCCATGTGCCGATAACGCGCATATGACAGGGCATAACGTATGATTCGTATCTCTGACCATGTGGATACTGAAAGAAGTCTGCTTTTGCTAAGTGGACCTCATGATAATGAAAATGCATTGGGCAGGTAGGCATATTGAAAACACAAACACATAATACGGCTTTTAGCTAACTTATGACAGGAAGGAAGGAAGAAAGGAAGGAAATAATAGAGAGGGAAAGGCAGGGAGGTTAACCAGTGTAGGACAACCAGTATGCTACCCTGCACGAGGAGAAGGGGGAGATTGAAAGGGGAAAGGAAAGAGGAAGAGAGAGAGAGGGCGCACATCTAGCACATTGTCAGAGTCAGTGGCACCTGCATGGTACGTGACATCACACAACGCTGTTACAGTCGCTTGTGCAAGTCCGTCGTCTTTAAAAAGTGCAGCAGCGCCTTTGTCACCTTCAGTTGTAATGTCTTGTGTGGTCGACATTCCAGAATGGCATCAACTGACATCCGTCGCAGGCCAAGGGGAGCAAGAGTGGACGCCAATGATTGCCTCTGTATGTCATAGCGAGGACAGTCGCATATGATGTGTTGCAGCGTCTCTTCACGTCGACAGGTGTCACAAAGAGGGCTGTCGGCCATTCCGATCATAAAAGAATAAGAGTTCGTAAAAGCCACTCTTAACCACAAACGATAAAGCAGGGTGGCCTCTGCTCGGCGGAGTTTTGGTGGCAATCGAAAATGCCGCAAAGACGGCAGGTGGTGTTGTCGACTGTTCTGAATTGTTTGGCTGCTTGAGGCACTCCACAGCGAGAGCGTAATCTCCTGTGCAATCGCTTGAAGTTGCCTGGCAGCGTCGGACCTTGAGAGAGGTATGGTTTCAAATTTTGTGCCTGTACGTTTCACCTGTACAACAAACCCCGTTAAGCATTTTTTTTGTGTGTGCATGAGACGACTGGCAGCGTCGGGTGGCATTCTGACACGAAAGGGTAACTCTAGGAAGGGCACACGCCGAAGACAGAGGCTTCTGCATCGTCAGCACGATCGCGCTCCTGATTGAGCGGTGCCAGCTGCGCGCCGGCGCTAACACAATTCTGCGTTAACGTAGTCATTTCCGCGGAGAATCGACACAATATGCGTACTACGTCTGGTTTCTGAAAAAAAAAAAAAATATATATATATATATATATATATATATATATATAGTGAAATAGCAGACACGACTTCGCAGTTATCGTTTATTGCCAACAGTTTCGACCGCGGGTCCGGTCTTTTTCAAGGCATAGAGAGACCGGACCCGCGGTCGAAACTGTTGGCAATAACTGCGAAGTCGTGTCTGCTATTTCACTCCAAATACGTTTGGCCCATTGAGCACAGGTTCTCATTATATATATATATATATATATATATATATATATATATATATATATATATATATATATATATATATATATATATATATATATATATATATATATATATGAGAGAGAGGGGGGAACGCAACAGAGGCAGGCAAAAGGTTAGATGGAGCGATGAAATTAAAAAGTTTGCGGGCATAAAGTGGAACCAACTCGCTCAGGATAGGGTGGATTGGAAATCGTTGGGAGAGCTAGCCTTCGTCCTGCAGTGGACATAAATAGACTCATGATTATATATATATATATATATATATATATATATATATATATAAAGTAAATAGAGACGATGAAGAACTTCCTGGAAGCCAGTCTGGTGAACCAGCCTTCGTCAGGGTGACAAGTTCGTCTTCGTCGTCTCTATTTCCTTGCATTTACCTCGGGTCCAGCGTGAAGAAGTTTCACAAACACTATGCTTATGTCTGGGTCACCGACCGCTTTTCTGACTACCGTCAAATAATTATAAGAAGGTCCAAATTTTTTGGGTTATTAAAGCTAGAGTAAAGTAGATATCTAGGTCACTCTATTAAAGCTTCGGCCAGTGGACCGGCCGGAACGTTAATAAACCATGGTTTCCCGTACGTTCGTTCTCCTCTTCAATTCTACCTCGCATCGGACTCATCGAGCCTCAAACCGATATATCGACTTAATAGAGATCGAGTCGTATCAGTGTTCACAACTGCGGATGGCCAATGCTAGCCAATAGCAGTCGATTCTAATGGTCGTTGCAAGCAAATCGGAGTTCAATTCAGTCGGGAATTATCGGACGTCAACGTAACACCCCATAACTAATGATGAGTGATGTATGTAGCCTTTGGCTGTATTTAAATTATTGTTACTTCGCTTGATGTTTCAACCTTCTTTGCCAACTGTTGCTGTTCTACTGATGTATGAATAATTCAACGTTGTATATTTTTACCAGAGGGTCCCGTGTTCCGTAATTATACTTTGGGACCCTCGTCAATACACAAGTGTTTTGTATCTTTTGTACGTACGGATAAATTGAAATTGAAAAAAGAAAAGAAAAAAGAACTTCAAAAGCAGGTGAAAGTGGACCGTGGAGACTGAGTCCTCAAATATCGTTTATTATAGCTCTAAAACAGCGCACACGAAAGCCTTGCGGACTCTACATTGTGGAGTAGGCATTTAACAAATAGATAAGGAGAGATACAGTAAAAAAAAAAGGGGGGGGGGGGGGGGGGGGGAAGACACGTACCGTAATATGAGCGCGTGCCCCGAAACATATCGGCCACGAACGAAACCGAAACCTACGGGTACCGGTTGCTAAGCCTCCTTGTGGAAAACGAGATGGAAAAAGGCGGCTCTAACAGAGAGGATATAGGATAAAAATAGACGAATACAAAATGAACGAGGCATGCTATCAGCCATGCAATGGCGTCACGATGCCAAAGCGATCGTTTTACGCCTGCGAGACGACAAGCTCAGGCGCAGGCGCGCGCTTCGCCTCAAAATGCTGATGTGGGCGCAAGCACGTGTGGGAGTCGTGTGTTGGTGACGAACGAACGCAGTGTTGGGTGGTGGCCTAGGAGCGGTATTTTTCACTTCAGTTTTTCTCTTCTATTTTTCTTTTTCTGACTGGTTTTTTTTTTTTTTTTTGCCTCTGCAAAATAAGAAAAGAAAATGAGACAGAGTGAAATTACAAAGAATGACCCTCTACAATGCCCAGAACTGCGACTCACTTACACCGCGTCAGAAAGAGAGAGAGAGAGAGAACCAGCTGCTTTTGTCCCACCGGAGCAACGGAATATACCGCATTCTGTCGAATACAGGCGTCCCCATTTTTCAGGACGTTGCTGGGCCAAGCTGTGTTACCAAAATCACTATTGAAGGCAAATATTTCAAAATTTCCAATATACAACACTACTAACAAATAAAGAAAAAAAGAAGGGGGGGAGGGGAGTTAGGCATGCTGATTTTTGTGTTCTATTAAAATTTTCTCTAGTCAGAAGGTAATACCAACGAAAATAAAATTTGCACATAATTTTTGCGGTAACTGCAGGACTGGGCTGTCTCAGCATTCTAAAACGCTGGTGTTCATGTGACTCATATAATTAATCGTGACCTTGACATCACACTACAAAAATTATTCAACATGTATTCTACCTCAATTCAAGGCATCCTAATACACAATCCGATAAGCCACATTCCCAGGGCAACAGCAATGCCTCTAGGGATTCAATTTTGGCTGACAGCACTACTCTTTAACAAACCCTCTTTTACTAAAATATTTACAAATACCGGTAAACCGCTCCCAAATATGGCTGCACCAATATGTATTTTTAAAGACGCTTTCTCTTTAAAATCATCAGCAGCTTATCATCGAACACACATTTCATTTTGCATAGAAAAATTATCGGTGTTCAGGGATGGCATAAAAATAATAGCGCACAATTTATCATCTTTGCAGGCAGGAGCCTTAGAAAGCAGTAGGCAAAAAGCAATGCAATATGGTGAATATATGAGAATTGCCTTGTTCATAAAATCTTCCCTAACATGGGACGCAAAATGACAAAAGGAAAACATAGCAGGCATAAAATAGAATGCTAATTTGGAAGAAAACATCAATGTGTAGCCAGTTGTATGTTTGACCCTGTATAACCCATTTACCATAGATCCTGTCCAGAGCTGTACAGCCTAGAATTAGTATTTGCAGCCATGGCAGCCCAGGACTAATCCCAAGAAGCAGCTAATATTTCAATTTATAGCCAACTGTATCATGTACTATCGTCTTTAGCCTAATTCTATATCATAGGTCCTATCCAATGTTACACACACCCCGTAACTCTTATCCGGAGCCATGAGAGTCAGGAACAATCCTTACCAGCAGCTAATGCTTGAATAGATGTAAAAGACCAGCATTTGCAACATCAACTGATTTCCTTTGTTTCGAGTATCTGTGCTAGCTGTCAAAAAGTATTTGACGAATTTCAGTCTTGAAACATGAAGAGGCATCCATGTTTATAAGCGTGTTTGTTGTAGTTTAGTTAACACATTCGTCAATACAGTTTCGTCTATTTCCATGGCTAGCATTAGGATATGAAAGATTATGTAAACCAAATGCACTTCATTATGTAACTTTTATTCCATATAATCACAGGTCATCGACACCCCAAATGGGGTGTCTACTTTCATAAGTACTCTGCTTTCACATTATGAATGCTAGAGGCAAGTGAAGGTGAAAGCCTCACACAGTTACACAAACTACCATAAGCATGGCATTACAGCCAATCGGTTCTACAATACTAGTAAAAATGGAGTCCTTATAAAAATTAATAGCAATCATAGAGCTAGGTTATATTATATTAACGCTATTTAAATTAACACGATCCTGGGAATGGCTGTAAAGGCAGTAGGCTTTTTATCAAAATACCATGTTACATACAATCAGGCTGCCTTTTGTAGCATACCTGCTGACAGCCGCTACGTGAATACGACCTCTGCTACAAGTTAGCATATACCTTCCATTATCTCCTGTTTTTAATTTCTGGACTACTGGTTGCCAATGGTCGAAATAGGCAATAAACTTATTTCCTCACAGTCGAATTCCATACTTTTAATAATACCAGTGAATAGGCACACAATAAAAGAAGGCGAGGCATGGGAAGCCTGCTTCTCTTCAATTGTGTCCCGCCTGCAAGCCTTAACTTCTTCCATAATAAATACATATATCAAGATAGGAAAGTGCACACTTTATATTTACACGCGGCCCAGTGATAACAGTACAAGTCCTGCGTTATCACGTTTTGATCAGTACTGGCATGGCCATAGCACGCACGAAGTAATTAGCTAGGGTCGAAGTCTGTCTATAGTAACATCTATCGCGATCTTATGATGAATCCTTCGTAAGGTGCGGGCGCGATAGCTAATTTCCTGGAGCGCAACGCTGACTATACAAGTGAGACCGCATTTCTGTAACTTCTTCAGCGACACCTTTATGATCTACACCTACCTCAGGAAAAGCGAACATGAGGCGCGGCGAACACAACCTAAACTACTTCGAAGCCACTCCAATCTTAAACTACAACGGCAGGTGAGCACACAACCAAAGCACGTCAAACATACATCACTCGGCCTTTACATTGAATCTGCAACCGTCCTAACTTGTAAAGAGAAACGGTGCTTCACGCTGGTACAATACGAACGAGGCTGCTCGCTAACCCGATTATCTTTCATCGGGAGAAACGAGACAGGCATCGTCGTAGTACGCGAGGCTTTCAAGCATTTCGGCCGATCGTGCGCTTCCGGTTGAAAAAAAAAGGGGGCCGAAAAAATTTTCTCTTTTTGTTTAATTCATGGGCGCCAGGCGAGACGTGGCCTGGGTGATCGTTTGCTAGGCTGTAGGAGCCACGAACTCGAGTCGTACGTACTACGGCGCGGTCCGCGACCCTGTTATATATTTTTCTCTTTTTACGGTCATACAACAGAGCGGCCGCGCAGAGGCGTCGCAGGAATGCCCCTACGAGGGCCACCCACACCCCATCTGCTTGCCGAAGCCCAAAGCCGCCCATGAAGGAGAATCTCCACGCGATGTAGTGGCCAGCTAACGTTTTTTCGGGGCATCGCCGAAATGAGGCCTTAGAGCCGCAGGCTGGCCAAACGAAGGGACCAGTAAATGTCCAAATAAGGACCGCTCCGTTGAATGTAGGCCGCCAGTGGACCCGTAGACGGCGTTCACTCGCACGCACCCCGCGAGCGCACTTTTTTTGTCGCGCTATCACCACCTGTCAAAAGTGGACGCAAACTCGCGGACACGACTGAAATGCTACTTCACGGGAGCGAGCGCTTTTCTCAGCAGCCAGACGCTAGCCCGGCGGGCCGCGAAGGGTCGTACCTTGGCGAAGTCGTACTCTTCGATCGGCGTAAGCTCCACGCCGTCTAGGTCGTAGTCCTCGTCCATGGTGTCCATAACGGCCCGGCCGGATCGACGGGAGCCGCTGTCGACGACGTGAAGCGGTCCTCACGTGTGCCGTTGACGGGTTGCTGCCGTGGCTGTTGCAAGGCCTAGCATCACTGACTCACGGACCCGTCAGTAGTAGCCGTCGGCACCGCCGTGCCGCTCCGGCAGCATCGCACCTCGCCCGCGTACAGTCCCACACGTTGCTCCATCGCCCTCTCCGACAAGTGTGACCGACAGCCGTTCTTTTACGCGTTAACGGGAATCGTATCCGACCATTGTTGCATTTTGAAAGCGCCCAAAATAAAAGTCATAGCCCCCACCAACACCACCAACGACAGCAACTACACCAACAACACGCCCCGAGACGAGCAGCCAGCACGAACAGGCGAAGGAAACACAAAACAAATAAAAAAAATCGAGACTTAATGAGTTCAATGTGGCCAGGCGACTAGCTTGCGAACGGCCAAACACGGACAAGGAATAACTTCAAAACGATCTGAAGTTTGATCACGTATGAAGGATCTAAGCGCGCAACGAGCCTTTTCAAAAAGCAATAATGAGAACTACTGCTATGCTGTGAGTCATGTAGTTCACGCTGCTTTGCTAAGAGATGACGTGTGTTTTGAGGCTACGCGATGGCAACTTGGAGGTGGACGCCGGCTGCTTCTGCTAGTTCACCAGTTTGTACAATGTATTCAACGTTTTGGAGCAAAATATCGCTATTATTTATCACCTTCCTCCACCTAGGAACATTAGTGTGCGCTGGTGAGTGATGTAACAAACAATCTATGCCTCAAAAATTCATTTTCCTTTCGGATAACGCACGGACGGTCGCATTCGCCAAGTTTCGTCACTACGATGCTTCGGCTCGGAGTTCGTTGTCCGCATGTTCTGTACAAACGTGTGTGGGTCAGCAAAAACAGCAAATTAACGATACAGTTATTCCGACTGCTGCCGTGTTTCGTGAGGGCTCACAGAGTCCTGCACGTGTTGCTTCGGCAGTACGGATTTGCACGCATAGACTTCCCTTGCGCAGTTTCTCTGTGTGTCACGCTTAATCTTCGATGGGTGTCGCACATCGCTTAGTACAATTAAGTGTGTGCTGCAGCCTTTCAGATTTTCACGGTATTGTGCACATGTAGGGCCGCGTAAAATGTTGAATTTTACAACTGCTTTGTGTCCGTACGCATTTCCTGTGAATGGCGTAGTCAGCGTAGTTGCGTTGTTGTACTACGTGTCACGTTTGCGCTCATTCATTTTTTTCGATCAGTGCCTATGCACAGTTGTTCGGCTGTGGCAGCGTTTCAGCGAAGGTGGTACGCCGCCAAATTCTGAGACGTTGCTGCGCTTTAGGGAAAAGAAAAAAAAAAAATATATTAGATTATATATATATATATATTATACACAACTTAATTGGCCCCTCCCGCCACGGTGGTCTATGTGGCTAAGGTAGCTCGGCCTGTCTGACCGAGGGTCGCGGGATCGAATCCCGAGCCGCGGCGGCTGCATGTTCGATGGAGGCGAAATGTTGAGGCCCGTGTGCTGTGCTATGTCAGTGCACGTTAAAGAACCCCAGGTGGTCGAAATTTCCGGAGCCCTCCACTACGGCGTCTCTCATAATCAGAACTGGTTTTGGGACGTAAAACCCCATGAAACAACAACAACAACTTAATTGGCCCGTTACGTCTGCATCGTGCGGTTTGGACGTAACGCTGCCAAAGGTTAAAGAACCTCTGGTGCTCATAATTAACTTATTCGGAGTTTACCGCCACGGCGACTGTGATGTTCCTCATGATCATTTCCTTGTTTTCGCACGTAATAACCCGAGAATTTAATATAACTACTGACGGAAAAGTGGTTGCGTTATTCCAATGCCGACACTGCCCTTTAAAGAAACACGCTCACACCATTTGTCGTGCCACACTTTGTAGATCTGCAGTATGTGACGTGCGGTTCGGTGCTTAAACTCGAGAACCAGCAGTACCAGGGCGCCTGCACTCCACGACATAAAATATGGCTCCGCAGTGGTCAGCAGGTATGTGTACTATGCACGCTTCGTGTATACGCGTGCTGTTGTTTAGTGTACTGACACCATTTACCATTTGCCAGTCTGTCACGGGAACCGTGGACAGAGAAGACAACAACAGCCATTGGGTCATCAAGGGCAAGCGAGAAAAGGCCTGCACGCGTGGGTAAGTGTTGTGGGTTGTTCGCTCCATGTGATCTATTTTCTAGATGTGTCCATAGGCTCATACTTCGAGTTAACTGTCTTTCTGTAGATGCTGTAGGTGTCCTGGATCTGTCTTCCAGTCTGAGCAATAAACTAGGCGATCACTTGTCCGCATTTGAAAATTATTACGAGCCATTGTGCACCGTATTGGGCCATGAATTTGATTGCTGCCGTTCGTTTTGTGGCTGCTGCTATGTCGTAGCCCGGCAGTGCACCGTTGATGTTAGGCTTGTGGTGTCGCTTATGTAATCTTGTTCACGTAATGCAGACAACCTCGGTGACAT
>JABSTT010000516.1:0-11435 GCA_013339685.2 Hyalomma asiaticum | reverse complement strand
GTAGTTGTCCGAATCTCCAAACGCATAATAAAAACGCCAAATGAAAGTAACTTCGTCGAAAGACAAAATAGAATTCCCAGAACCATCAAAACTGATTAGTAAAGCCAGGTGAAGAGATGTAAGAAACTTTAACGTGAGAGAAATAGAGAAAGCAGTAGAGAAAGGCACCAGCATTAAGTCGGTCAAAAAGAAACTGCGCTTAGGAGAAAACACAATGCATGCGCTAAAAGATAAACAAGGAAACATTTTCGACAATTTCAAAGAAATAATAAAGGTAACGGAAGATTTCAACTCTGAACTGTGAAGCTCTCAGATCACACAATAGAAGTAGAATCATCGGAGGACACTGAAATAACATCAATAACCATTGGCGAAGTCAAAAACCCTGTCAAAGGGATGCCCCGCAGTAAAGCAGCAGCTGAAGACGGCATAGCAGCCGACTTGATCAAAGGCGGAGAAGACATTATATACTAAAAACTTGCATAGCTCTTCTCGAAATGTATCTAGAGATCTAGTGTACCGCGTAGTCGGAAAAATGGTAATGTAATCCTAATCCACAAGCATGGTGAGATAAAGGAGTTAGAGAATTACAGAACAATGATCCTACTCATAGTAATATGCGAGCTATTTACAAAGGGAATTTCTGATAAGAGAAACAATCGACTTTAACCAAGCAAGAAAACAAGCTGGTTTCATGCAAGGTTATTCAACAATACACCACAGCCATGCTATCAACCTAGTAATTGAGGAATATGCTGAATATAACAAACCTGTTTATATGACGCTTATAGACTAAACTAAAGCATTTGATTACATAGAAGTACAAGCAGTTCTATAAGCCTTACGTCGACACGAGGTACCTGACGTATACGTACAAACCATAACCAATATATTGTCGCGGTTCTGCGAACGCACGGCGTTTACTGATAGGCGGACGCGATTATAGTCGCGCACTAACAAGAGGACCGCAAAGGCAAGATGTTGTTTCCTTCAAGTCTGGCGCATACCCACCCTGGGGGATTGGAGAAGATTTAGAAGTTGAAATAGTTAAGGTGAGGTACTATGGAATACCAATCAGAATCGAATAATCAAGATGAAATTAACAGAGAAGTGTACGAATTTATGAAAAGAACCAGCCTGAATCAATTATGAATTTTGAAACAGTAGAGCACACATCCCCGTGGCAATGTCCTAATTAGGAGGCTCCCAAAGACAGAACATTAGGCACGGTGAACTGCAACCCAACCCTATGAAAAGAATCTTCTAATGTATGTTTTCTTAATAAGGATAACCGAGTGCATTTTAAGAAATAATGTTCGATAGATTCGTCTTCGCCGCAATATGGACAAAAAGGCGATGGGGCCAGACCAGCTCTGTGCATATGAAAGTTTAGTTTTGGAATGCGACAACGTAATTGCGTCAAGATAACTTCTAGTTTTCAGGAGAGGAATGCATTTCTATTCCAAGGGAATAAGAGGTGTCGATAGTCATTAAGATTAGCTAATAAGGAATTACTAGATTCCTGCTTTATCGCCCTTCTGCTAAATCTTGCAGCAGTTATGAGCGCTGATGCCGGAAGTAGAGGGACAATTGGACCACTTAGAGACGCCCTCGCCAAGCTGCCTGCCATTTTGTTCATTATGATTCCTTTGTGACCTGGCACCCATACCACTCGAATTACCGTTACATGACTAGAGACAAGGGAATGAGAAGTGCGTAAAATGCGAGAATCACTGCTAGCAGTAAGGGCAGTACATAGAGAAAGAGAATCCGTGACAATTACGACTGATGAGATAGCTGAAGTTAATTCTCGTAGGGCCATAACAACAGCCAGAAATTCTGCGAAAAATACTGATAAGAAATCTGGAACTTTTAGTGAAAAAGTCCAATTAAAGCTTTCAGAAAAAATGCCGATTCCAGATTTTTCGTCTATTTGTGAAGCATCTGTAGCAATGACATCTTCGATGTGCAGGTTATCTAAAAGATTTTGTAATAAGCCGTTTAATATAGTCTCCGACAGATGTCTAACGTTGTTCGGATATATGTCATCAAAGATAATCTCAAGGTTGTCTCGCCCCGAGTGGTTATGGCACCCGGCTGCAGATCTGAAGGTCGCGGGATCGAATCCCGGCCGCGGCGGCTGCATTTCGATGGAGGCGAAATGTTGAGGCCCGTGTGCAGTGCGATGTCAGTGCAGGTTAAAGAACCCCAAGTGGTCGAAATTTCCGGAGACCTCCACTACGGCGTCTCTCATAATCAGAGCTGGTTTTGGGACGTTAAACCTCACCAATCAATCAATCAATCAATCAAGGTTGTCTCTTCCACCAACTGGGGAAACATCGTACAACCGCACATCTAGGGGGCCAATAAGCACCTGCACGTAGACTGCCTGAGGAGTACGAAATCGAGGCCAGTAAGACTGAAAAAATAATTGAGGCTGATGCATGAAAACTATTTGGAGTTTGATAGGGTATTCGTAGACCCTCAAGAACGTTTGAACGGTAAGTAAGCGGAATCTGCATAGGAGCGAAGGCAACCGAGCTTCTAGGTAGAGAACATTAGTGGCAACTGATTTTGGTAATCCAAGGCATCTACGAAGAGCCTCCCTTTCCAGAAGAATTAGTGGATGCAATTTATCACTGGGAGCGCACGCCCCCAAATTCTAATACAGGGCGCCGGTACATCTTATATATCACGTCTCTCCGCATACCTGAACGATTATTGCTAATTTTGTGCAGGATGCCAAGAGCGCGCAATCCTTTTTTAGCTATGTAATCTATGTGTGCTCGCCAGAGTAGATGACTATCAGAAATTATTCCTAAATATTTCACCGTGTCCGACTGTGATATATTCTGAAGGTTGCAAGTAAGTGTTATATTAACAGAGTCATTTAATGGGAATACTATGATTGAGCTCTTGGCAACATTGAGGGACAAGTGAATTACTTTTAACCAGTCTTCTATTGCGCACATATAAGCTTGCAAGCGATTATACAAAGAATGTAAGTCGGTGTGTGATGCAAAGAACGCGATGTCATCTGCATATCCGTAGGCGTATATATCTTCATGGCTTTGGATGGAACTAAGTAGTACATTAAACAGTAAAGGGGAAGTCACAGCCCCTTGAGGAACCCCGCGTGACTGTCGATGACAGGGAGAAGAATGACCTTTCAAGGAACAATAAAACTCCCGGTCGTTTAAAAACTCGTGAAACCAGCTCACCAGGTAATTCAGAAAATTGTAACTCTTTAGTTGGTATAATAATATGTTATACGCGACACTGTCATAGGCTTTCGATATATCTCATGCTACTAGAGCAGCTACTTGTCTGCGGAAGCGCGCTACTTTTATTCGGCTTTCTAAGTCCACATGAGCATGCCATATGGAACAGTCGGGTCTAAAGCCAATTAGTGGGGGCTGAGAAGGTCATTATCAGCTATAAATTTTGCCATACGAGCATAGATAATCCTTTCTATCACCTTTACTAGATTAGAAGTTAGATTAATCGGGCGAATATTGTCAAGAGTATAAGCTTTCCCGTTATTTTTAAGAACTAGAATTCTTTTAGCTAGTTTCCAGTTAGGAGGAATCCAAGAACATTTTCACGAATGATTCACGATGGCTAATAAATCATCTGAGGCCTCATTAAAAAGAATTTTTAACATGTTTGCCGTAATTCCATCGCCATCAAGGGCCGAATTTGGAATCTTGCCCATAGCTGTAGCCAGTTCGCTAAACGTAACTTCAGTAAAATCATCAGTCGACTTATTCAAACGGCTACAAGGGGACAATAGAGATGAAAATCTGCTTTTTAGACCTTCCGCTATATCTTTTAACATCTGTTGAGTTTCTTCCTCAGTTAAATTTAGTGAGCCAATATTATTTGGACGCGGAATTACTTTCCTTCCACGAAGAAATCTGAAAAGTGCATTCTTGTTTTTTTGTTTAGATAAATAATCTAAGTGTTTGTTGTCATAGTCTTCTTTCGCTTTAAATGGTACGTTTCAATGAGGCTCTAAAGAATTTTTAATCGCTCCAGTTTTTCGGGCACTGATTGCATAGTAAACTTTTCCAGGCTGCTTTCCGTCATCTCTAATCGCGGGAGCAGTCGTTATTCCACCATGGGCTGAATGAATTATTCTTATTAGTGCGAATCATAAATTCTGATCTTTTCCTGCAATTTTCAAGAGCCTTGCGAATTATCTTTAGCTTTTCTTCCACAGAAGCCATAGAAAATGAAGCGATCGCAGACTTTAATGGATTCTTGAATATGCTGTAGTACTTTTTTCACCAGTATATGTTGCCCGACGGGAAATGTGAAAACTGGCAGATGATCGCTAGTGGTGGCGCAATCAACAGTAGACAACGAAGATAGAGAGAGGCTGCTGCTAGAAAATGTTAGATCTATTGTGGAGCGATGCAGTCCCCTGACAAAGGTACAAGTTCCGGAATTGTGACACGAAAGCTTTTTATCTAAAGATCAATGCCACAATCGATTACCGTAAAGATCTGTCTTTAAACATCAACACACGTGATGCGAATTAAAGTCCCCGGCAAGTAAAATATCACGCCCACAATAACTTAAGGCCCTGTCTAAACAGACAGTGTCCTGAAGTTCTGAACACCATGAGGAAAACAAGAGTTTATAATATACATCGGATCACAACGACAGAGGTGCAACTCCACGATCACTATTTCACATTGAGGTTCCATGAGTTGGAATAGGACTTTAGCTTTATGGCGTACTTGAGCAGAAATGAATGTAATTAGACCACCACCTCTTGAGGGGCGGTCTAACCTAAAAGCTCTGTACCTTATATAAGTCAAATGAGTTCTGTGGAAACCCGCAAGGTGGAGTAACGTTTTATGAAAGGGAAAATTGGCATCCACCTGTTTTGTAGCCTTGTGCTACAAAACAGGTGGATGCCAATTTTCCTTTTCATAAGCTCTGTACTCGTTCAAGCGAAAGCTTTTTTCAGATGGTAACCAAGTTTCTTGTAACAAAATTATATCCGGATTAAGTTGGTTGGCAAGACAAGAGAGATCTACAGAAGCTGAAAATATTGAGCGGCAATTCCACTGGAGAATTTTCAACTCTGCTAATTTTAAGCAACTAATGTGGCTGAAATAGCTTTTTCTAAGACTCTTTCAAAATAGAGTTCGAAGAACTTTTCTTTGATTTCGAATGGGACCGAGTATACTTCTCGTCACTAGACGATGGCATAGCTCATTTTTGAGCACGAGGAATATATTTTGCATCTTCGGCTTACTGATCATCGGAAACAGGGGGAGCTGTAGCTGTACCCATTGACGCAGAGGCTTTTTCAGAACTATGCGTACCTCTTTGTTCATCATGTACATTTTTAGTAGAAGCATTAGAGAAGATCCCTGAGGGGCCTGGAGAGCACAAGCTGGAAGTTTGTATGATGTTGTTCATCTTGTCGGAAATAGCCTGGGAAATCCTTTCTCCCAGATTTGCTAATATCTGCTCCATTGCCTTCGCAACTGCTTTTTGCACGGCTGCCTCAATAATTGCGGTGAGGGAACTGTCGGGAACTAAGTTATTTTTAGTGCTTACTCCTGCATATCCATAAGCCCTTTCCTTAACGATATTGATAGCCTGTAGAAGGATGGTCATGTGGGCGAGTTGGAACTGATTATGCATATTGATGGTCAGCGTAAACCACGAGGACATAAAGAAGGAAGGAACACAAACACAGCGCTGTCTCACAACTATATTTTTATTTAGTAACACACCCATATTTAAAGCAATGACCACAACCCACGTGATGCCATGACGCAGATGGGAAAGTGTGCACCAGAATATGAATAACCTCGTTAGAACTAAGCCAACATAAACTAAGTGATGTACTGATTTAAAAAAGAAATCTCCCTGTCATGTAGGGCTATCGATGGCATGCTGACGCACCGGGAACCTTTTTTGCTGATGTGAAATGCTTCAACAATTTCTCTAACTGTCTTATCCTTGTGTTTGAACAAACTTTTTGTATCTGTAAATATCGGGGTGCAATCATGATTCGAACAATGCCTAGCTATGTGTGAGTATTCATTGCCCCTCATGGAGCGTTTGTGCTCAGCCAATCTTACATTCAAACACCTGCCTGTTTCAACACAATGCGTTGTCGGGCTAGTTGGTGTGAATCCATCGTGCTTATTTAGCGCAAAAAAACAATACACAGGAAGGAAGGACAGGACAAAGCGCTACTCTCAACTGAGTTGAGAGTAGCGCTTTGTCCTGTCCTTCCTTCCTGTGTATTGTTTTTTTGCGCTAAATAAGCACGATGGACCTGCCTGTTTGGCCAATATACATGTCACCACACGAAAACGGGACCTGATACACCAGGCCTACTTGGCATGCTCCGAACGAGGGCGTGTGTTTCTTCACCTTGCATCCTATATTTCTTTTATTTATTCCTAATCTTTTTTGATCCAGTTTTCTTTCAATTATACCGCAAATCTTATTTAATTTATTAGGGGCAGAAAAAATAACTCTGACATTGAATTTCCCTGCAACATTTTTTAGACCATGAGATAGCTTATGCACGTATGGAATAACTACAGTTTTTTCTTTCTTTAATCGGGTTGAAACACTATCCCTCTCGATTGTTCCCAATCTTACACATCTCATCAGCTTCTGCACATTCAACCGGATGGCACTTTCCGGGAACCCTGCCGCCCTTAGACGCAATACTTGGGTGACAAAGCTGTCAGAAGCATGATGAAAACATGACTTTACTAAGGCCGAAAACAAACACGAGTAGGCGATACCGTTTTTTACTACCTTGGAATGACCGGATTTAAAATTTAGGATGGGTTTAGCGGATCTTGGGATATATTGCCAACATACATGATTCTTGGCGAGTTCTAGCCTCAGGTCCAAAAATTGCAACTGGTTGTCTTGCGGTAATTCATAAGTAAAGCGCAAACCAGAACCGCATTTCCGAAACAGATCAAGGACTGTTGCTACATTCTGTTCTAAGTTTGAATTACTAACGAAAACCAAAAAATCATCGACATACCTTATCAATTTGATTACATTTTCATCAAGATTACTTTTTACTTTCCTGTCTACGTTTCCTAGAAAAATATTACTTAGTACCGGAGCAACCTTAGACCCAATGCAGACCCCCGTTTTCTGAATGTACAACTTGTCGTTCCATTCAATGTAGGTAGAACGCAAATAAAAGGAGAGGATTTCAAGAAAGCTACCTACAGATATGCCACACCTACCAGAGAAGGATAATTCGTCGTTGTCCTCAGTGATGCAAAGCTTCACATTTTCCATCAACCTATCATGAGGCAAATTGTAATATGAATCTTCGACATCAATACTAAACATATTGCAATCACCCGGATTTGTGCTTACGAGAAACGACACGAGATCACTAGAGTTCTGTACCAAAAAAGGATCAACAATAACTAATGACTGCAGGTGTTTTTGTAAGTACGTGGACACGCACTGTTGCCAGCTGTCTGCTTCTGTGATTATAGCTCTGAATGGAATATTAACCTTGTGTGTCTTTGCCGCGAAGAAAATATCCAAATGAAGTTTGTTAGCCTTCTTAACAGCTGACGCTACCTGTTCCAGGTTATGACTTTGAAGCAGCGAGAGCTCGTTCCTTAACCTTAGCAGGCTTGTAATCTACCAACCTAAAATTCTTTTCTATTGTAGCTAGCGCTTTTTCACAGAATACCTTCTCTGGTGCTACGACAAAAAAACCTTCTTTATCGGACGTCAAAATGTGAAGGTCCTTACTCACAGCATACTGAACTAAATCCTTTACAGTCCTAGTTGCAGAGTGTTTTGCCCCACACTGTCCAATCACTTCGACGCACTCGGCTATGAAGCGTGGTCTTTCTTCTTCGGTGCCTCTGCGAGTGACTGTCCTTGCCAAGGCGATCTTCTCAGGGGGGCCTAGACGTGGCTGAAGAGCGAACTTCGGCCCAAGGCCAAGCAGTCTTCTGTGCTCCTCCGGTAGACGCCCTTCTCCGAGGACCATCACCCTGGAATGGTCAGCCTTGAACTTCCGCGTTTCTTGGTATGCCCGTTACGCCGAGTGCCCCAGTGAAGTGCAGGCATTGAGTGGGTTCCTACAACCTTCTACAGGACACACAAAAAGGATTTGCAAAATTCTCCGTGCCGAGTGGATGCATCAAGTGCGGTACTTCACAGACTGCCTCCGTGCGGCGTGTTGGAATGAGGAAAGGGCAAGAGTAGGAGGGACTTCTTAGCCTGGCGGAAAACTTCGAACCAGATTGCAGAATGGATGTGGGAAGTTGCCCGGCCCAGCCTTCCGAAACCGCGGAAGTTCAAGGCTGACCATTCCAGGGTGATGGTCCTCGGAGAAGGGCGTCTACCGGAGGAGCACAGAAGACTGCTTGGCCTTGGGCCGAAGTTCGCTCTTCAGCCACGTCTAGGCCCCCCTGAGAAGATCGCCTTGGCAAGGACAGTCACTCGCAGAGGCACCGAAGAAGAAAGACCACGCTTCATAGCCGAGTGCGTCGAAGTGATTGGACAGTGTGGGGCAAAACACTCTGCAACTAGGACTGTAAAGGATTTAGTTCAGTATGCTGTGAGTAAGGACCTTCACATTTTGACGTCCGATAAAGAAGGTTTTTTTGTCGTAGCACCAGAGAAGGTATTCTGTGAAAAAGCGCTAGCTACAATAGAAAAGAATTTTAGGTTGGTAGATTACAAGCCTGCTAAGGTTAAGGAACGAGCTCTCTCGCTGCTTCAAAGTCATAACCTGGAACAGGTAGCGTCAGCTGTTAAGAAGGCTAACAAACTTCATTTGGATATTTTCTTCGCGGCAAAGACACACAAGGTTAATATTCCATTCAGAGCTATAATCACAGAAGCAGACAGCTGGCAACAGTGCGTGTCCACGTACTTACAAAAACACCTGCAGTCATTAGTTATTGTTGATCCTTTTTTGGTACAGAACTCTAGTGATCTCGTGTCGTTTCTCGTAAGCACAAATCCGGGTGATTGCAATATGTTTAGTATTGATGTCGAAGATTCATATTACAATTTGCCTCATGATAGGTTGATGGAAAATGTGAAGCTTTGCATCACTGAGGACACGACGAATTATCCTTCTCTGGTAGGTGTGGCATATCTGTAGGTAGCTTTCTTGAAATCCTCTCCTTTTATTTGCGTTCTACCTACATTGAATGGAACGACAAGTTGTACATTCAGAAAACGGGGGTCTGCATTGGGTCTAAGGTTGCTCTGGTACTAAGTAATATTTTTCTAGGAAACGTAGACAGGAAAGTAAAAAGTAATCTTGATGAAAATGTAATCAAATTGATAAGGTATGTCGATGATTTTTTGGTTTTCGTTAGTAATTCAAACTTAGAACAGAATGTAGCAACAGTCCTTGATCTGTTTCGGAAATGCGGTTCTGGTTTGCGCTTTACTTATGAATTACCGCAAGACAACCAGTTGCAATTTTTGGACCTGAGGCTAGAACTCGCCAAGAATCATGTATGTTGGCAATATATCCCAAGATCCGCTAAACCCATCCTAAATTTTAAATCCGGTCATTCCAAGGTAGTAAAAAACGGTATCGCCTACTCGTGTTTGTTTTCGGCCTTAGTAAAGTCATGTTTTCATCATGCTTCTGACAGCTTTGTCACCCAAGTATTGCGTCTAAGGGCGGCAGGGTTCCCGGAAAGTGCCATCCGGTTGAATGTGCAGAAGCTGATGAGATGTGTAAGATTGGGAACAATCGAGAGGGATAGTGTTTCAACCCGATTAAAGAAAGAAAAAACTGTAGTTATTCCATACGTGCATAAGCTATCTCATGGTCTAAAAAATGTTGCAGGGAGGTTCAATGTCAGAGTTATTTTTTCTGCCCCTAATAAATTAAATAAGATTTGCGGTATAATTGAAAGAAAACTGGATCAAAAAAGATTAGGAATAAATAAAAGAAATATAGGATGCAAGGTGAAGAAACACACGCCCTCGTTCGGAGCATGCCAAGTAGGCCTGGTGTATCAGGTCCCGTTTTCGTGTGGTGACATGTATATTGGCCAAACAGGCAGGTGTTTGAATGTAAGATTGGCTGAGCACAAACGCTCCATGAGGGGCAATGAATACTCACACATAGCTAGGCATTGTTCGAATCATGATTGCACCCCGATATTTACAGATACAAAAAGTTTGTTCAAACACTAGGATAAGACAGTTAGAGAAATTGTTGAATCATTTCACATCAGCAAAAATGGTTCCCGGTGCGTCAGCATGCCATCGATAGCCCTACATGACAGGGAGATTTCTTTTTTAAATCAGTACATCACGTAGTTTATGTTGGCTTAGTTCTAACGAGGTTATTCATATTCTGGTGCACACTTTCCCATCTGCGTCATGGCATCACGTGGGTTGTGGTCATTGCTTTAAATATGGGTGTGTTACTAAATAAAAATATAGCTGTGAGACAGCGCTGTGTTTGTGTTCCTTCCTTCTTTATGTCCTCGTGGTTTGCGCTGACCATCAATATGCATAATTGATAGCCTCTCTCCTGGAACAACGCCGTTTGTCTGTAATGTCAAGAACCTGCTCCTCTTTGGCGCGAGCTAAGCAGTTGGAGAAGTTAGCTGGATGCTCACCACCACAGAGGCAGCATCGTGCATCGTTAGAAGTACAGTCTTTTTAAGCATGGGCTTCCCCACATGTACAGCAGCGCTGGTTTGATTTACAGGCGCCTGAGCTGTGACCAAATCGCCAACAGTTCTTACATTGCAGCGGACGAGGCGTTAGAGGATCTACTCTGAGTATCAGCGGCCATACTTTAATTTCAGATGGACATGTAGTGCCTGAAAAAGTAGCAATAACTGATTCAGTTAGCACCCGACAATTCTCGACAACTCTATTACAGCGGTATGCCGCAATGACACCAGCCACAGAAAATTTCTCCAGTGTCTGCTCTGCTGAGAGACTAGAGTGGCGACCTCTTATTATTTCCTTGCACAAGCAAGGTGAGCAGCAATATATGCACTCACCGGAGTATTGGCGAATGTCTTGCACTTGAGCAAGTCCGCGACACAGTTATGGTCTGGCGATCTGCACACGATACCCCCGCGACCAACTTGCCTCACATCTGTAATGGCCTGATAAAAGGGAGTGACAGCATGAAGATTTTCTTGAGTAGCTTGGGGGTTATTGAGCCGAATGGAGCCTCCGTTGGAAGGTACGAGAGACACAGGGATGCTGGGCACTCCACTGCGAAGAAAGAATTCCAAAGGTAGATCACAAGACCGTAACGAAGCCATGCAAGGGGGAAAATCCCCATCCCGAAGAATTTTTGGACATCAGCCTAGGCCGACATCTTCAACCTGAGGAAGAAAAAAAAGGGGTAAGGAACAGGCTACGAGCTACCAAGACTTGGCCAATCCACCAGAACCAGGAGAGAA
>JABSTT010000515.1:0-11231 GCA_013339685.2 Hyalomma asiaticum | reverse complement strand
CATGCAAGGGGGAAAATCCCATCCCGAAGAATTTTTGGACATCAGCCTAGGCCGAGATTCAACCTGAGGAAGAAAAAAAGGGGTAAGGAACAGGCTACGAGCTACCAGACTTGGCAATCCACCAGAACCAGGAGAGAAGAGGCCGGCACAACTTGCTCGACATATTAGTAACACATTGTAATTGGCATAACTAATGTAGCTTAAGTATTCATGGTCTAAGTAGCGCTGCGTGATGTTGGTGGAAACACGTCACGCCCCACTGCATTACGCCATTTTAGCGGGAACGCTCCACGTGACACTGTGCTACGTGATTTTGGCAGGAACAGGTCACGTGACATTCCTTGACGTGATTTTTGACAGCAACATCTCACATGATATCGCATTACGTCATTTTGGCAAAAACATATCACGTCACATAGGCGGAGGCTGAGGGGGGGGGGGGGGGGCTCGGGGGCTCGAGCTCCCCCCCCGACCTATCCAACTTTCTAGGGGGACCGTAGCCCACGCCGGAGCCCGGAGAGGAGACCGTTATTGTAGCTCAGAAGCATAATCGTAACGCGTTGAACGCTCTCATCAAAGCGTTAATAACGTTGATAAATGATGCGCCAATACACGCGAAGATAATGAACGGGTAGGAAAGCATGCATTGTTTTCCTCCCCATGTTAGTTGCGCATAGGTCCGTCTAGAGCTTGCGGCGAGGCTACACACGCCGATCCACGTGGCTGGCGTGTCAACGACCCGCGGGGAAGGAAGAAACACCTCGTTCAGGGACTGTATCATGGCAGTACAAAGGCCGACTGCACTGCCATCGACAGCAGATTTTTGGGGGGTTACGCCTTTTAAGGGGATAATGGCGGAGGCAAGGGAGACCTCTTGTTAAAGCGGTTCGCTGCAGCGGCAGCGGAAGTCCGATAATTGGCCTATACGAAAAAACAGCCTCTCCAGCCACTTTTCTTATGTAAGTTTTTATATTGAAAATTAAAAACTGACCCACGTTTCGAGACCCATTCGTCTCTTCATCAGGGGGTGAATATCCGGCCATTTCCAAAGCTAGCGACTTTTCTTAGTGATTGTCCCTCTCTGCACCGTCGTTCATCACGCCTTTCTTGTTGCGGTGGTTGTTTTCTCCATTGGTTCCGGAGATCACGTATATAACACACTCGGCAGGGTCCCAGTTGAGCTGTTGATATTTCCAGCTGTTTGGGACATGCCACGACCCTAATAATTGCATTTTGGGTTCGGTCACCTTCCGTGTCGAGGACCCGGGCGTCGTCGAAGTTGATGTGATGGTCTCCTTTCTCGCTGTGTTCTTCGAGCGCGTTCCGCGGAGCGTGAAGCTACTTACGTCATTTTGGTGTTGACGTATCCTTTCCGCAAAGTTTTTTGTCTCGCCGATGCTAGTGGCGTGGCAATCGGCGCACGGAACCTCGTACAACCGGGGAATCTCCCTTTTGGCAGCCGGTGTTTTGTAAATCATTCTTCAATGACGTTGATAAGTTACATGAGTACTGATTTCTTAGCGAATTTGGGCGAGTTTGAGCGTATGTGCCCATCTATCTATCTAGCCGCCTACGATTTTCTGCTCTCTTGGCCGGATTTACATGCCACGGTCTTAGGGCTCTCCTGGCCGTTTCGCTAATGGGATGTATGCGAAAATTGTTATGGCACAACATGACTGCCTCACGAACATAAATGGCAGGTCACAACATGAAAATCGTGATATGCATGTCATGAGTGGCATGATTTACATGCCACGGTGTCGGTGCTCTCCTGCCCGTTTCGCTAACGGGATGTATGCGAAAAATGGTACGGCACAACACGACTGCCTGACGAACATAAGTGGCAGGTCATAACATGAAAATCATGACATGTATGTCATGAGTGACATGATTTACATGCGACGGTCTTGGTGCCCTCCTGGCCGTTTCGTTGATGGGATGTATACGAAAAATGGTATGCCACGACATGACTGCATGGCGAACATGACTGACAGGTCAACACATGAAAATCATGATATGCGTGTCATGGGCGACATGATTTAAATGCCACGCGTTTCGTTCACGGGATCTATACGAAAATTGCCATGCCACAAGATGACTGCATCATTAACGTAAATGACAGGTCATAACATGAAAAGCATAACATGCATGTCATGGGCGGCATGATCACATGCCAGGCGTTTCGTTAATGGGATGTATACCAAAATTGCTATGGCACAACACGACAGCATGACGAACGTAAATGACAGGTCATAACATTGGAATCACGACACGCGTGTCATGACCGGCATGATTTACATGCCATGGTCCGGCCGCTATACTGCCGTTTCTTTAATGGGATGTATGGGCTCCGTCTACTGACCAAAGGGGTTACGTAGCTCTCGTCGGACGGCTCAGTCGCGCACGGTGGAAACCGAGGCGACAGCGACGCGCGCATTTCTTCGCTGCTTTCCGGGCGTGCTGCGAACCACACGAACGCTCGCGGTGTCGCCCTTTCGAACAGTTTTTTTAGGGGCGAAGCTCCTCTTAGTCTAACCTTGTCACGCGTCAGGCGTCAGTCGTCAGGCGTAACCCGCGTGCCTCCCGGCACGCGCTCGCCCTCGGCGTTCGCCTCGGCACGTGCGTCCCGGCGCGTGCCTCTGCTGTCTCGTGTGTGAGAGAGAGAGAGAGACAGAGAGAGAGCGAAAGGCGCGCGTTGGCTATGGAAACGCTTTTTCTTAGAGGAACGCTGTACCAGCTCGCAAAGAAGGAGAACGCGCCTTCACCCGCGAGAGACAACGTTGGCGCAGGCAGCGTCTCCTAGCGAGTTTCTTGATTGAGAAATACCGACTGCTCGCGTTGGAGAAGCGTTCACCGGCAACCCATATATATGTATATATATTGGAACTGGATCTTGACTTGCAATGATGATGATGATGAAAAAACTTTTATTGTAGAGGAGAGAGGTACGGGGCCAAAGCATGACACCGCTACGTGGTCGGCGTCCCTAGTCCGGGACACCGCATGACAAGGCCCCGTCTCGCGCCCGTCGCACCAGAGCCCGTTGTGACTCTAGCGATGAGCTGTTGAGGAGGGCAGTCTCCCATGCCTCTCGGGAAGGGGTAGGTGGGGATTTTTCGTGCATGCCCACACCATGTGGAAGATATCGCAGGTCTCTCCACAGTGTGGGCACCGCCCATCTGAGTTCGCATCGAAGTGCTTTAAGATTGCAGGACAGAGTAGAGTACCTGTCTGCAGGCGCCTTAGTGTTCGCTCTTCCGCCTTACTCAGCCCCTTTGCAGGAGCCGGGAAAAGGCGGTGAGTGTCGCGATAATATGTTAGAATTTCTTTGAACCGCAGCAGCCGTGTATTGGCCTCCGAGTCATAAGAGCCAGGGTGAGGAGCCCGGTGGGTAAGCGCTCGGGCGGCCGAGTCAGCGGCCTCATTACCTCGCAAGCCCTGATGTCCAGGAGCCCATACGATGCGTTTCGGGGCTGGATCAGCGAGAGCCCGTTTTAAAATTTGGCTGGCTAAGGGGGATATCTCCCCTGCCAAGTAATGAGCACATACTTTCCGGGAGTCCGTGATAATTACTTTCGAATTGGGATCCGCAGCAGCAAGCGTTATAGCGACTTCCTCAGCGCGCTCTGGATTTTGTGCTCGGAAGGAGAGCCCATTGACATGCTTTTCCCGGTGAACTACACAGGCCGTGTAAAATCCCGTGGGCGAAGGTCCTGCGATATCTACGTAGAATACACCAGGTCGGGAGCCGTGTTGCCTCTCAAGCGTCCGAGCTCGCGCCTGCCTTCTGCCTTCGTGCGTTTGCCTATCCATGTTACTGGGCAGTGGAGAGACCGAGAGCATATGCCGCCACAGTTCCGGAACACGCTCCGCCTCCTCTGCAGTGCAAGTGTGTTGGATATGCAAGCGGTTCAGCAGGCGGCGCCCGGGAGTCGTCTGCACAAGCCGCGTATATTGGTTCATAAGGTGGGCCTCCCGCAACTCCTGGTAGGAGTTGAGCACACCTAACGCCCTGAGTTTGGCGTTGGAAGTGGCCACCGGGAGATCCAGAGCCCGTTTGGTAGCCTTACGGATGATGGCATCTATTCTTTCGTTTTCTTGCTTGGTAGTGCGAAGTTATGGGACGGCGTAGAGGATCCGGCTAGTCACGAAGGCATGGGCGCGCCGAAGCGCGTCCCTGCCCCGCAGACCACCCCGCTTGTTGGAAACGCGGTGGATCATGCGCCCTACCTGTTCGCCCACCCTCTTGAGTTTTGCAATAGTGGAGTCCGGTCTGAGTCTGTGGTGAATGAACAGGCCCAGAATCCGGAGCTCTTCCACCTCTCTGATGGGAATCCCAGAGAGGGAAATGTGTATGGCTGACTTATCTTTCGGCGTCGCTCTAACGTGCAGAAGCTCTGATTTGGTTGGAGCACATTGGAGTCCACAATCGTTGGCATACGCCTCGACTATGGATGCGGCCCGCTGAAGGAGTTCCTGCATTTCACCAAGGCTCCCTTCAGTGGTCCAGATTGTAATGTCATCGGTATATACTGCGTGTTCCGTGCCTTCCACCCTGGCCAATTCGCTTGGAAGGTGCATCATAGCAATGTTGAACAGGAGCGGTGATAACACCGCTCCCTGAGAGGTACCCCGTATTATCATAATGTACGGGCCATATTCCTCGTCTTCGATCCGAAGAAGGGCCTGGCGTTTAGAGAGGAAATCTCTGACATATGCAAAGGTCTTAGTCCCGCAATCGGTGGAACTCAAGTTAGCCAGGATGCTGCTGTGTTTAACATTGTCAAAAGCCCCCTTCAGGTCAAGGGCGAGGATGGCTTTGCCATGGTGTTGCATAGTTGTGGGCTGTATGACGTCCCTATGCAGCTGGAGAAGGACGTCCTGTGCAGACATGTGTGGGCGAAACCCAAACATGGTGTCTGCAAAGAAGCCCTTGCCCTCAAGGTATGGGGAGAGGCGATCCCGTACCATCGTCTCCATAAGCTTGCCCGTGCACGAGGTCAGTGATATGGGCCTCAGATTTTCCGTATTCACGGCCTTGTCTGCTTTAAGGGACTTGCAATGAAATGCCGGTGGGAGATTTCAGTTGTGCATAGTTGAAAAATGAGGATTCGTAGCGTGCGCGTTAACTAAATTAATCCAGAACTCGGCACGATCTACGATGAACCTCCCGAGCTTCGCCCACTCACCATCATTCACTCCGTGGATATGCTGTAATTTTTTTTGGCGTGGCAATCGGCGCACGGAACCTCGTACACTGGCCCGGGGAATCTCTCTTTTGGCAGCCGGTGTTTTGTAAATCATTCTTCAATGACGTTAATACGTTATATGAGTACTGACACAAAAATTCTATATCTTGTTTTCTTTCTTTTCCAATAAGCAGCTAATGACCCACTTATCCGGCTGCAAACCTCGAACGCTAGAGCGCGCGATTGTTAGGATTTTGTATGCAGTTTTCTGGAGCCCAGACGCACTTTCCGTTTCAAAGGGCGATGATTGAGGCGGCAACAAGGATGGTATTCATATAAAGATAGCTCACTACATGTGCACACAAAACCGCGTTCACTTGGGCACGACGCGGACAACTCTTGAGTGAAGGCTCCCTGGGTGCTGCTGCAATCCCCTCTTGGAAGTTTCAAACATGCGTGATCCCTCAAAAATGCGCTGCCGAGGCGAGGACGTCAGTTTGTACTACGGTGCAATTCTGCCCCCTCTTTCCGAACCAAACTTCTGCTAGGACGAGCGCTGTCCCAAGACTCACGGCAACAACACGACCTCGTCACGCAACTGGTGACTGGTTGTTTACATGAAACACAAAAGCGCGCTTCGCATGCAGTGGTGCGACACGCACGGTAAAATTTGATATTAAATATGTTCTAGGCTATATCAGCCGTTCATATTTTGTAGGTGATGCGTGTTTGTCGACGCAAATCTATCCCGCAAGTTATCTCGATCGCCTTAAATTTTTTGTCAGTACTCCTTTAACTGGTGTCTAATTCACTGGGTCATGATTGCATGACAGTGTGAGTAACAAGTGTAAAGCGCATATTATCATCTAAAGTTCAAAAATTGTTTGCACGAAAGTGACTTGCTGTGACGTTCTTTCTTTTCTTGTACTTTCTGTGTCATTTGGAAATACATTCCTATGTTTATTGTAAAATAAACATTTCTTGGACAAGAAAAGTCAGATGTAATTTTACAGCGACGTCGATGCGTTTTCGGCGGGACTGAAGTGACGCGCGCAAGTGCGTAGTTTGCCAGTTCTGATCATCAGAAAAAGAAAGTTAAATTAGAGCGCTCAGGCAATTTAAGTTATATTGCCTGAGCGCCCCGGCGGTTTTGAAAAATACGGGACAGGATGAAGAGGAAAATCGGAGAAAGAAGAACGAGAAAGGATAATTGGAGAATGAGGACAGAAGACCGCAGCGAAGGTCTCGTTGACCCCCCCCCCCCCGCGGCCCCCCCGGCGAATGAAAAAGTCTCCGCCTATGTCACGTCACATTTCGTGACGTCATTTGGGGGGAAGCACGTCATGTTGTCACCCAAATAGAATGGTGCAGTGTCACGTGACATGTTCCCTCCAAAATAGCACATGACTGTCAAGTGACCTGTTTAAGCAAGCTGACGGCCAGCTTTGTCTTGATCTGACGTTGCGGTCCCTACCGGACGCTGCGTATTTTTCATCCTCAACGGCGCTATTTGATCGCTCTTGGTTTCTGAGATGATTAAAAGTCAAAATGCGTATTAGCTCCGTGTAGAGGGCCTGGAGCTCGTCTTAACTCAAAGATGCTGCTATTTATGCAAAGCGTAATGTACCAGTGGGGGCGCTAGTGCCGTGCGCTCGCGACAGCTTGAAAGGAAGATGACGGGCGAAGGTGGCAGCCACCGAGACGACATGACGATTCGCAGCTAAACATCGCTGCCGGCTTTTTGACACCCTGGCCTGTCGCTACAGACATACATTTCGTTGGCACAAGGTCCCCAAGTATGGAACGAGGCAAGGACAATTCCTTCATTTTTACCAACTGCTTCAACTTTCGAGTATCGGGACATGGCGCGCGAACAGCGTACTACTCCGATAGCGATAAACGAAGACGTTCATCTTGGGAGGATCAACACTTGCGCCGCGATGGAGAAAATTTAAGCGGCCATCGAAGCCCCTCGACAGGCCGCATCACGAACGCCACACCATCACCGAGAAGGCGCACCCACGCAAAACGCCGACGCTCGAGCTCCTCAACGGATACCTGCTACTCGAAAACACCCCGAAAACGAAGGCACGGATCCCCCGGAAGAACCAGTCGCCGCGTGGAGTCCGCCGAGTCAAGCGAAGATGGCGAGTCGAGCCTCCCAAGTGCCGACATCATAGGCCACACCACATCAAGACGCTCGGCGGATGGAGGACGTTCCCGTCAGCGTGACTTGGAAAAGAAACGATCGGCCAAAACCCGTGCTGCGCCCTTCAGTGCACTGCGAGCATTCGCAAGAACCGATCGCACCGACGAAGGGACTTCTGACGCAAGCACCAGCAACATCCGCAGTCACCACAGCGCGGAGGCTGTAGACGAGAGAAGGGGATCAAGCCGCTGGGAAGTCCAACCAACGCGAGCAACGGAGCTCAGCGAACGAGGGGCCAACGGCCAGTCAGCGTGGCAGTTGGCCAGGAATGTGTGCGATACCGTGCTTTCCTCAGCACTGTCGACGACCACACTGTCGGTTAGCTGTATTGGAACAGTGGTAGCGCTGTGCGCCGAAGCGTTTGATAAGGTGGTGTACGAAAAATTTAAAATCCCAGGAAGGCCTGTTCGCAAGGTCCTGGGAGATGCTTTGCTTGCCGTCAGGCGCAAAGTCCTCTCAGCATTGCGGAAGACAGACTTCTACGGACACCTTGCCAGCGAAATAAGATCGCAGCTGAGAAGGCATGTGAAATACGCATTGCGATATGCCCTAGAAACCCTGATTCCATAGAATGTACCGGAAATGTAAAAGGTGCCATGGCCACCTTCACCGGGAGTGTCAAGCCAGCCGACAGATATTCGACGAGGCATCGCAGACGACGTGCCTTGCAGACCACGACCGCTGGCCATGGACAGCGGCTTGCGTCTAGGACTGCGAGCAATAAATTACGGCGCGCCTTCGCCAGTGCAACGTTTCAAATTACACGGGTGAGTAGGCAACCAAAGTCTCCTCCTTGCGCGGGTATTTTCTGGAAATGGTAAAGCATTCTGGCGCAATTGTTCGTTAGGATTACGTAGCTTTTGATTCAAACGTACGGCGCACCTGCCCTTACGTGGCAGCGGATATCATATCTATGCATATAACCAGCGTATGTCTGTAATAACGTGAGCAGCATACAGCCTACCAAGAAGCAATTGATCGTTTTCTAGAAGCCGCACCATTACATGGGCGCAGAACCACGTGGTCGGTCGCACAGGAATGCGTGCACTGAGTGTGCAGTGATATGCGACGTGACGGTACAACACTCCTTCCCCCCTCAGATTACTTCTGAAAGTCGCTGGGCTGGTATCTGTACGGGGCATATCGTACACGTGCACTCCGATGCAGAGTTGCAAGTTCGGCTGCCGGTGGAGCGTCTTGGGCACCAGGCTGCTCCGGCGAGCCGGAGGCAGCTGTTCCGGCCGTGGACGACGCAGTTTCCCGAAGGAGAGACGCTGCAGGGTCGGTCGCGCGTGGATTTGCCAGAGGCGACCCGGCGACTGGTCCACACGCCATCGTAACCATCGGAGGAGTTGTGTCTTTGGACGCCGTTGGAGCAGGTGGTGCCTGCGGACAGCCTGAACAATCCTGGGTTCCGTGGCGGACTCTTATGTGGTCTGCATGCGTAAATTAACAGCGGTCCATTATCACCAGCAGCTCTGGCAGATCATACTCGGCAAACACAGTGGTTTTGTTAGCCATAGTAGACGACATAGGCGAGACCTAAATCCATGTACAGAACGGGTCGACGAAAACCAAGAACGCCTGAGTGCCATTTACACCATAGTCTACGCGCACGCGTTGCTAGAGCCTTCTGGTACAATTCCATGGTTGCAAAGGAACCGGTGAAATAGCTTTTTGGACGGCCCGACACACTTGACATAGTCAAACGTAGCTCTCAACCGAAAGGTCGAGGCCGGAAACCACACAAAGGTTATTGCCAGCGCTTTCATGCGACTAGATGCCCGGTGGTCATCGTGCAATAGCTGCAAGACCTGGAGCTTATATGGAATGAACAAACTTGATGGACAAGTTATGCTCTACTGATAGCTCTACTGATAGCTCGTCGCCCCGGTAATAAAATGGTGTAAATGCTTCAGAGCACTCTGAAGGTCATCCATTTAGAATGAAGTGCGTCATGCGACCCAAGGTGGGAGCACGTCGTGTGGCTTTGAGGGGCATGCTGTCAAATAGCAAGAGACATTCGGAAGGTTCGTAGGTCGTTACAATAAGCCATGGAAACCGACACAGAGTGTCAGCCACTTCAACGCGTCTTCCTTTTTCTGTATTTTAGTTTATATTTGCACGCTACCAGGGTAATTGCCCTGGCAGCCTCATATGTGGCCTAATATTCCGAGCAGTGGCTCATGATCCGTATAAAGAGTGAACTCTCGTCCATACACGTAGCGGTGGAGTTTTCTTTAACCCAAACATCAGTGCTAACGCTTCGCGCTCGCACTGAGCATAGCTCTTCTCCGCTGCTGCGAGTGTTCTTGACGCAAAGGCCACTGTCCTTTCGTGTCCCTCTGCGGTCTCATGAAAAATGACATGTCATAGCAATTGGTTTCGCCACATCGTAAAAACGGAGCACAATACTGTTCACATGTAACAGTTTTCGTACAAGCGAAAGCTTCGCTGCACTCCCGTGTCCACGACCACTTTGCGCCCTTGCGCAACAGGCGGTACAATGGCTCTGCAACGCAGGCAAGGTTACTTAAGTCTTTGCATAAAAGGTTAGCATGCATAGACAAGCCCTTGGCTCTCTTTGGGAAGTGGCCTCTCGCGCTTCTGTGATAGACTTTAGCTTTTCTTCTATAGGATACATAACTTCAGCGCACACAGTACGAGCGACATAAGTCACACTGCTCCGAAAAAAACGACACATTTCCTCTTTCAGTGTCACGTTGTAGTCACCAAGCTGCTGTAGGACAAGTTCCAACGTTTTTTTTTTACAGCCGGCGACCTCTTTTCCCGACACAATGACGTCGCCTATGTAACATCCCACGTGCGGTATGCCTTTGAGCACCTCATCCATGAAGGACTGAAAAGCAGCTGGCGCGCTGGCTATCCCAAATGGTAAGCGCTGGAAATAGAACAGCCCCCAGTGCGTATTAATCGTTAGTAGTGGTCGGGACTCGACAGTGAGCGGAATCTGCTGATACGCGGCCGAAAGTTCCATCACATAAAGCACTTTGCCGCCAGCTGTTGCAGAGAACAGATCTTCCGGTATAAGCAATGGGTAGGGGTCGGTCTTTAACACAAGATTAATGGCGGATTTGTAGTCCCCGCACATCCTCAGGGAACCATCTTTCTTTTGAATTACGCCTAGTCCCGTGTCCCATTCGCTCCGATTTACAGGGCGTATAACACCGCTTTTCTCTAGCATTTCTTTCTCGCCTTCCACTTTATCTGGAAGCTCAAATGGGACATCTCCGGCCTTACAAAAATAGGCGTACAGTTCTCGCTTAGAATTATCCTTGCTTGATTGTTTCTACTTTTCAAGCTTGCTTGGAAAACACCCCTGGGAACATTTTTTTCACCGCCTCTACTGTGGCAGAGTCGCTTACCCATTCATAGCAAACACTTTCCCAGTCAAGCCCGAGCCTTCCAACACAACTTCGCCCCATCAGCAATGCCAGCTGCTTGCCGTGATCCTTGAAGATAATAGCGGGTAGTCGCAGACTGCTTTTCGATAATAACGGGAACGTTTCATTGCCCCTTTTACTGCAACAAGTTCCCCAAAGCATTCCTTTAAGGTGGCTCCAGATGGCTCGCGCTTGACATGAGGAAATGCCTTCACGCACATACTCTCAGGAATTGGTGTTATAGCTGCCCCCGTATCAATCCGCATGCAGAGGTCTTGCCCTTCTACGCTTAGCCGCACTTCATATCCTGAACGCACTGTATTGATAACAGGGTAAACATCTAATTCAGAGTCACTGACACAGTAGTCCACCACGTTTGCAGTCTTGAGTTCTCTGCGATTACGTGGACACATCTTCTGTAGATGGCCG
>JABSTT010000514.1:0-12265 GCA_013339685.2 Hyalomma asiaticum | reverse complement strand
CCCTTCTACGCTTAGCCGCACTTCATATCCTGAACGCACTGTATTGATAACAGGGTAAACATCAATTCAGAGTCACTGACACAGTAGTCCACCACGTTTGCAGTCTTGAGTTCTCTGCGATTACGTGAGACACATCTTCTGTAGATGGCCGATTTGAGAAACAGCTGCAATGTACCAGATTTTCCGATCTCATGCATGCATACGTTTAAGTAGGAAGGAATTCAGTTAAGCACTTTCGTGCCAGTGTTGGCTTTGGTTATATTAAGCTGCATTTGGAGGCTTGTCTATGCAGGGCGTATGTATTTTTCACATAATAGTTCATCATGCCCTACTGTATGCTACAAAATAGATTTTACGCACTCCTTTAAATTGGACACGTCCTGCAAACACGTGCACTAGCACTCGCGCGCAACCACACACACACACACACACACACACACACACACACACACACACACACACACACACACACACACACACACACACACACACACACACACCACACACACACACACACACACACACACACACACACACACACACACACACACACACACACACACACACACACACACATTAAGGAATGTTTGCCTTTCTTTTTCACATGCAGGGCACTGTACATCAACATGCTTGGAGTCTCATCAATTCTGACGATTTCATCGTTATGTGGCCTGTGGCTCTTCGCTCTGTATCACCGCTGTGACCCTGTCAAAGCGTCCGTAGTAGGCAAGTACGACCAGGCAAGTTCAAATAAAAACTGCCTATCACACTGGTAATAACAGTCCTCATTGGATGGAACGGCAAGTATAGCTGGTAATGCGTAATGACGTCCCACTTTTCCATCAATTTATTTTTTGTAGATGAGCCTGCCCATCATTTACAGATTAAAAGAAGACAGCATTCTATTTGTCCCTAGCAAAAAGCATGGTGAAGAAAAACTCGCTTCATTTTATTTTATTTTATTTTATTTTATTTTATTTTATCTATCTACTTTAAAAAGTTCGCAGGGGTACTATATAAGGGATGGACGTACAAAAAATTCATAGAAATTGTCAATTTTCCACTAAAAGTGTTATTTCTTGCAAGAAAACAGGTGAGGTGTACCTAAGCTAGCTCGCCTACAGTAAGTACCCTCTATCCCTTCACTTGCATTGACGCAGAGATGATACAACACATTCGCGAAGTGGCCCGCCACGTTCTTCTACTGGTTTTGGAAGACGATGATGTGCTATTGCTATTCAACGCAGAACCAGGTTTATTTAGGGCCTAGTCGCCTGCCACATTTTGTTGTGGTTCTATATTGAATCTAATTTTGAGCCTAACATGAGGAGGAATGTAGGGACGAGAGATTGGTGCAACGCTTATTTGAATGGACGCACTCTTTGAACGCAGTTGATGCCTCACTTTGTGATGGATAACTTGGGTCACGTGCCTGGAATCTCGGGACTTTTTGTGGCGGCAGTGTACAGTGGATCACTCAGGTAACACTCGGGTTAACTCGTACGCGTTCCTCTTGCTTCTATGCCCTGGATTTTACCGCGAATCTTTGGGCGGGAGATCACTTTAGCTGGAATTATTATTACTTACTAGCAGATTCGCGCCTGCTATCAGAACAGGGTAGCTGATTAGAATTACATTTGTACGATAATATCTTATATAGCAGCTACTGCTTAGTGCCTAACGAAAATAAGTCACGTATAAGGATCACTAAGCAATCAATATTAAGTTCCTTTCCTTCCAAGTTTATATCCCAAGCATTTCTTAGCCACTCGCACGAAAAGGACGTTGTTGACATCAGCTAGCCTCCAACGAAATGACTAAGACTCGGGAAAAGCCCGCAGTTTTGCAATTACGCGTACAACACCAGTCGACCTAAATTGAAGAGCACATTGTCTTTACTATTACACCATGCGCACATACTTAAAAGTATATATATGTCAAACTTTTTCCAATTAATTGATTGAAAGTTTGGCTTAAAACACTATTGTTTATTCATATTTCGCTTGTGCACTGCACAGGTCTCGGTCGGATTTGGCTTTTAAAGAATTTCCCTAAATTATTTGTTAGAGCTCGTTCCAGTAATGCTTGGGAAGATAAGACGATAGCATATCGTATGAAAACTAACAGAAGCCATTGTAGAGAGAGACATCAGAGACATCGCATCAGTAAAGTAGTATAATTAAATGTAATGGTTCAATTCTGTACATGTGTGAGCCAAATAAAGAGGCTCGCTATCCGCTTGTCTGCCTTTTCAAAAAGTAGATTAGGTGGTCTATATTTCCAATGACTTTGTTTTCTTTTGCATAAGCACATTGTCGTCTGGGTACAACGCTTTGGCTGCCATCGTGTGGGAGGACTTCTTAAAGCACGTGGTAAAACTCTCTCCAACAGGTGTCATGTGGGCTACGAAAGCTCTCGGTAAGGACCGAAATGTTTAACTGTGTTTCCCCGTTTATTTAAGTGATGTTGACCATTGAAAACGATGGCAAAACAAGGAATGTCTCTAGATTCAATGTTTCGAATTAGACGTGCTGTCGGGGACTGAAGTATACAAATATTTATGTCTCTTTGTCGAAACGTAGGCTGTAGCGACATTCCTCATTTTCTTGTGGTTTCAACGATATGTTAATCCCTTCAAGCCTCTACATATACCCCCTCCCCCCCTACTTAAATCCTCTTTCTTTAAGAATTCCCAAAGGCAAATCTGTACTCACTGTACTAGGTATTTGCATTAAAAATATACACAAATCCACTCTCACCGCATTTCAATTTTTGCAAGAGCGTCGATGATATTATCAAGATTATGTATGGCCCCGCACTTTAGAAGGGAAACGTGATAATTTCAGATATTTTTTTTTGTATAACTGTGGAAAATTTGTGCGTGAGAAACCCATTGCATTTACAAATTTGGCCACCGTTATCGCATTACTTAATCAGGTTTGTATCTACATCTATGCATGCGTGCTATTTTGCAGAGGTCACTCAGACTGAACTTTCCCTTGCAAAAAAATTGCTTGCATTTCGAAGAAACCATCGCTTGTTTCGGCATTTTAAAATGGTAAACTTTCTATTATACTACAACATATGATGGCCATGTAAATGGTAGATACTCTGTTCAACGACTGGATGTAAATTTTCAACTGCGACGCAGCTTTTTAAAGTGGATAATCAAAGAATGTCGATTTCAGCTGCCGGTTTTGGCTTCATAGCAGTGATCATCGCATTTCTTTCCGGGAGCCTGCCGTCTATCTTGTCGATGAGATAACGTTCAACTATACGTTTGCGGTTTATTAGTGATGTGCGCGGAAAAGCAGATAAAAGGAAAAGTGATTGCATCTTGCCGGTGTAAGGAAACAGAAAAAAAAACAGTAGTTGGGAATTTCTACTTCGTTGTTTCCATTGCAGCGCGCTTGGTAATCTTAAGCGAATATACAACGGTATAGCGGTATTATCACTTTAATCTTACTTGATATTTAGCCCTTTCTTCTATACAGTTGTTCAGCATATGCAACTTTTGCTGTTCTAGAGCGCAATTTTCAGGCCTATCATCCCTACTGAGCCACAGATGTATTTTACCACCAGCGATGTGGGTAGGTAGCAAACTCTTGGAGATAAATTAGATAATGGAGTGAGTTGCTAAGACATGGAAGTTAATCCTACCGCTATCTGATAAGGAAGAACATTAACACAAATGGGACGGCAAGTAGCGATAACAATACCGCTGTTTAAGCGCGAAGAGCCGCTGTTATGATAAAACACGCAACACTTTTCAAGCGCGAGCAAGCTGTTTACTTAAGTTCTTTGCTGTGAACTTATTAACTATTTGATTTGCTTGATGGCCAGCGGAGGAAGTGGAAATCGCCGCCGCACGCAGTCGAAACTGACGTGCGAAAAACTAAAGCAAAAATAAAGCTGCCACATGGAAGTAGAACATGGCCAGACTCACTGCCCCTAGTGCCTGGCTTCAAGCAATTAGGCTATAAGAAAGGGGGAGATCATAGCGTGGAATTTCATTTCGAAAAAAGTACTATATTATGCTTGTTTTCATACGTTGAATCGGATCAGGAATTCATTTCGACAGATGCACATGACAAGATTCAGCTGCAATGAATTGCGCTGGTAGGAGCTAGTTTCAAGCATCGTTTTGCGTGCGAAAGTTCGAGGCCGCAAGCAATGTCGTTCGCGACATTGGGTTTGTGACGTAGGTGCAGCTTGACCAACATCTAAACAACCCGCTGTCGAATGCTGGAAATCTTTACTTCGCTAAGACTGTTCGTTGTTAGTGGAATGCCTTCATTAACCCTAAGTTATGGCTGTCCAGATTAAGCGGCGATTTTTTCTTACGAGTAGCTAACAGGTTTGCTGTTTAGAATGGGATTTCCTTTCTGATTTTTGTTCGCTTTGTGAATCACCAAGAGAAGACAAACACGTGACACATGTGTAGCTTTTAAATGTTGTGCTCATAGGGGATCAGTGTAGGCACTGCACTGGTACTCGAACCATGGTCTGCTTTCTCCTAGCGGATTGCATCAAGGAACAAAGGGTTGTTAATCACATCTTCGTGGAGATAAAGAAGTGGGCGTTGGCAGGCCATGTAAGGAGAAAGCGTGATAGTAGGTGCTTAGTGAGGGTAACAGAGTGGACTTCAATGAAAGGCAAGTGGGCAGAGTTCACAGAGAGTTACATGGACGGCTGAGATTAAAGTTGCTGAGGTAACGTGGCCGTAGTTCGCGTGAAACCAGGTTCACAGGAGAATTATGAGAGACATTTGCCCTGCAGTGACCGTAGAATGATGCTGATGATGACTATGATGTTGCTGCTGCTACTGATGATGATTACGCATCGCCTTTATCTGGTGCGGGACATCAGTCAACACTGGTTTCGTTTACAGGCTATTTTCGTAATGACTGGATTGATTAAAGGCGCTACTGCGGCCACATTCTTCCTAGGCCTCCTGTTTCCTTGGTGTGGAAACAAGGTGAGTTTGTTTTGGCTGTTTTGCTTGGTATGTGCCTGAGTAATCCTTAAAAGGATTACCTCTGCAATGATGCGGGCGCGGGTGCTAAACAAAATTTATTGAAATGCTTTAACTCTAGCCATAGCGCACGCTCTCGCCATTCATCATCTATGCTCTTAAAATAGTCGCGCCATTAGCGACGTCTTTTTGTCACGTACCAACAAACTCCGCCTTTACTGCGAGGATCTTCTTGCTGCAGCGCTGCGCTTTCAGGTCAAATATGCCCGCTCGCTATAAGCGTGACATAACTGTATTGTGTCCCAAATAGCGAGTGCGGTGTTTCGCAGAAAGAAAACCCAGGCAGTAAAGTTCCAAGGTAAGGAGGTTGTAGAAGGTGACGTTGTCGTGGTGAACTTGTCCTCAGTTCCCCCTTCTCCTCCTTCCTGCTTCTCTTCTTCCTTTTGGAGCCGAGCTCCTCCAGCTAGCGTGGCTGCTGTGAAGAAGGAAGGATGGAAGCCTTCCTACTACCTGTCCGCCGTTGCGTTGTCTATACCCAAAGGATGGAGACCAGCCTTTCATACAAACACAACGTGACTTTATATACGAGAGCAGTATATACACTTTACAGGCAGTGCTTCCGACCTCTTTGCCAGGCAAAAGGGCCACCTTATATACACCGGTGGCTCCTCCCCTGAACACTTCACAGCCAATCACAAACGGCGATTTACACCCCGACGCCGCTCTAACCAATGGCAATACAGTGTGTACGCTTGCTGCCCACCACGCTGCGGAGGAGGGGTGAGGGCGCCAAACCAGCTGGTGACTACAGACATTCCTGGACATGCTGTCTGTATTATTCCTTCCCCTGGGGCTGCCAAACACCTGTCAATCCGGTTTCCAGTCACCAGCTGTACAATGCATCACAACAATGGTCGCCTCCTCCCCCACACGTTCACCATCTGGCTGTGCGTCTTATCTGGTGCCTCCTCGGCATACCATATTCTCCCTCGCATTCCGACGACCCTTACACAGGCAATCCAGGTTACGATTATTTTAGTGGTGAAGAAAATAGGACTCAAAGGTTGATGCTCTTTGTGGTGCAGGTGTTCATAGCGATGTAAAGTAACGTCGTCACCACGATTTCGCATTGCCGAAGCCTCAGTTACGCCTTAATACCTCGCTGCAGATGTTATTCCTTGCTTCTTGAAGCCACCAGTATAAACATGAATGAAAATACAAAGAAAAAGGCTGCTAAAGGCAGCAGCCTGCGAGAATCCTATTTTTCCTTGAATTATGTTTTCGCGCGGTCCCGGCGCAACCTTCAGAAATTTACTGCGATTCATAGATAAACCGCTAGCGCATAAACACGCAGGTAAAGGATGGAAAGCCACGTGAAGCGAAGTTCAAGGTAATAAAATGATTACGCGGTGTGATTTGCCGACATAAGATGAATTGGCTAGCAAAAGATGGGCGATTGGGGAGATCTCCTAAAAATTCCATTCTATGGTGTTGTTTCACTTATCATGGTATTTATTGTTACTGTGTGCTACTTCCATGTGTGGCTGTATTCGGCGAGTTGGCACATCTTCACTTCATACAAATATAGTAGGAAATGACCAAGTACATAGAGGAGTTATGGATACATTCACACTAAGATGTTGAATATAGTTCACGCTATCGATTATGAAAATGATGGTGTTGATTGTTATCGTGCCAAATGAGCAGCGTAAGGACATCGGTAAACGCTGTAAAAGAGGTATACCTAAAAGTGACGCCTCACATTTTCAACATGACGTTGTACTAGATAAGGATGCCAGCGCTCTCATTGTGAACCGTTCCGCGTACAAAATGTGTATGTCAATCATAGCGACTTCATTGTTTAAAGCCTACATTTTTCTGCGTACCTGCGCAAAAATTGTCACGTGGTACGCAGGCATGGACTTTAAATGAAAAATGTTGGTTGGAGGGCAACGTTGTGCGGGATACCGGTCCATATTTATGTAAATGCATCGGCCAAGGGTGGGACTGGACAGGGGTTAATCCCGCTTTCCCTTGTCTCGCCCCAAAGGAAAACTCCTGGACCAGTTCATTTAAAGTTTGTGCTCTATCTGACGTATTGCAGTGCATTACTTAAGCCTAACATCCTTTTCTTCGAATATTTCGTCGGTTTTATGCTGCTGCAGGTTGCCCTGCTATCCATGCTCACGGGCTTAGGGTTGGCCTTGTGGGTGGCTATCGGACGCCTGCTGTACCCTGCAAAGCCCATCTCCGCCCGCACCACCTTAGAGGCGTGCACGCTGAACTACACCATTAGTGCCACTCCTCAGCGAAATTACTATTCAGGGTGAGGCAAGATCATTGAAAGAGTAATGTCAGGCCTGTTAAACGAAAGTTGCTTTTGCTTAAGTTCAGTGACTCTGGGAGGTTATTAAGCACCAACTTGGCAATCGATGAGATGCTTACCCAACGACGGCGAAAACTTCGGCGATTTCAGAAACTCAATGAGCATGCGTGATCAGTGGTCAAGACTTCATTACTTTTGTTCATTCCAATGAAAAGACCATGAAATACATATAAAACGACGTCAAGAATTCCTATACAATGAACGCTTATAGTTAAAGTGGCTCTAGAACTCTTTCTTCGGAAAACGGTGCTTATTAGTCGCGGAGGATCCTGTGAACACGTGAGCCAAATACTACTGCTCTGCACGCACTACGAAATTCGCAACTCGGTTTCAAACGAAGCTGGAAAGCATCCATTTTCCTTTCAAGTAATGGTGTCGCTGGGGGCTACGACAAGATCGCTTGAGGCGGAAATAGCATTGGTTACTTTCATGATCGCGGGAAGATAGTCTGGTGTGCCTTATTTCTTAGATTTAAATTAAACAAGTAGAGAAAACGGCAGTAGCTCCTTTGAATATTAACGAAAAATGTCAAGTGGCATAGCCAGTGCCCCTAGTGACGTCATTTGTTGAAAGAAGAGCGGGCACCTTTCAGCTGCGTTTGAAACCACATTGCGCATTCCCTGGGGCGTGCAGTGCAATACTATTTGGCCCACGTGCTCTTAGAAGTGTATACGACTGATCGGCACCGTTTTGTTCAGAAATGTATTGCAGGGTACTTTTAAAGGGAGCTTCAGAATGCGAACGTAATTCTTTACAAGTGCCTTTGACAGAAGGTACTTGGAGTCGCCAATCGAGCTTGACTGCTCAAACAAACAGACATGCGAAATTGCAATACCTGACTGTTATTAAAGGAATTGCTCGTTCTACTTGTTCGAATTTACTCTACGGCTTATATTTCGGTTAAGCCAGAAGACACCCGTGACGGTTTAAGGCATATTCATTCGAAAAATATTGCCCATAGATTACCAATTTTTTTCACTTGGATCTCCTAAGGGACTAATGCGGGCCACATTGCACGGGTTAATCGTGAAGGCTGCAACTTTACTATCTATATCAGCAGTGGCGCACCGACGGGGGGGGTTTCGGGGGTTGTAACCCCCCCCCCCCCCGAGGTCGACCTGACCCCCCTATCACCCCGTAACTGCTCCTATGTCCTAGAAGAATGCGGCGCTAATGTGTCTGCAAAACGCCGAAAAAGATAATAAAATAATCATCATCATTGATGTTACTATTATTTGGCATTTTATTTATTTTTTTACACACACAACAACTGTGTAATCGCATGCCCTGCCCTTCGTGAAAAATTGAACACCCCCCCTGGCAGAGATCCTGGGTGCGCTACTGTATATCAGTGATCTACATATCACGTGTGGCCTAACCAAGTAAGTGCCGAAACGTGCACACTAATTTCATATATAGAGATTACGAACACGTGATGGGCTGAAGGTATTCTCGTCGGGTTAGTCACCAAACTTGATGTACGGTACCCTGCAAAAAAGGTAAAGCTATGATCGGAATGGCACATATGTAGGGTTGTTCGTTTTCGGGTTTTATATTTTTTCAAATTCGGGGGGTAAAAATCGGGCGGTATTTTTCAAACTGATATTCGGGGAAAAATCGGTTTTTTTGCGAAACCATTCCTTACTTCGGGTTTTTTCGGGTTAAATATACGGTTGTACTTATCAGAACTTACACTGAGCTTATCAAAACGTATCACGGGCTTTTTAAGTATAACACGTTAAATTTGGTGTTTCAAGCTGGTAATTGGGACAGACACCAGAGTATTATAGCAAATACAGTATACTACCCGAAATTTTGTGTTTGTTTGAAAATGAATCAGTGGTGTTTGAAAATGAATGAATCAGTAAACATTGACTCTTAGAAATTATACATTTTATTCTCGAAAATCTGGTCATCGATTTTTTACACGTCCTTGTTGACATACATTATCATCTGCATGCGCAACATGTCAGTCTCCATTCGAGATCTGTCCGGTCGTTGAACATATCTCAGCTGGGAGAAAGTTCTCTCCACATCACAGCTACCATTAGCTAGGCACAACAATGTCAGTGCATCTTTTGCAAGCCTTGGGTAGCGAGAAGTAGAGTCATGCCAATACTCGATTAGTTCGACAGCTGGGTTTGTGGGGCTCGCTTCCAGCAATACTGGTTGAACTCGTCATTAAGGGAATCTACATTGTCGGTTACGGACATGAACAGAGGTCGGTAGTCCTCAAATGACTGCCCCAGCAGACGCTTCTGAAACGGATCAAGGACGGCTCCCAACTTCCACAAAGTTAGCTGGTTTTCCTCTTTTTCTGAGACGTTCCGTCCAAGAGTGCAGCGCCATTTTGTGGCGAGTTTCGTGCAGAACTCTTCAGAAACATGTTTTTACTAAATTAGCGCTGCGCTTGGGTAACATAGACAAAACAGCTTTGGCCTGATCGCTTTTACCGATCATCGCCGAAAGCTCCCCGACAATCTGCTGCAGCTTCACGTTTACCAGGTGATCAAAGCTGGGCATCAAAAGCTTCCCACTTTCAAGCGTTTTCTGGGCTTCCAAAAGTGGGCCGAGTGCATCTCTCATCAAGATTGCTTTCGCATAAACAACTTCTTTTTCAGAAAGTATCCTCGAATAGCTTCCGCTTTGCTGCTATCATGCGAGCTTTCAGCAAGTTCTGTTAACGAGCTCCACATTTCTACGACTACCACAAGTGCCTTGTAGAAGCTTTGCCATCGATTCGGGACAACAGAAGGTGGCTTCTTAATGTCAGGTCCAAAGAGGCCATTAGAAGAACAAATTTCAGTGTACTTTTGGTAAAGCTTGTTAGCGTGCTTAAATAACGCTCCAAACTTGATCACTACGGATCGAACATCAGACATGCATGGTAAAGAAATGGCATGGTCAACACTCACATGAATAAGGTGTCCTCCCTCTTTCTTTCTTTTCTTCCCCCTCCGTATTGATTTTCTTTTCTCGAATCCCGTTACACTTAGTAGAACGGGAGCGGCCTTTATTTTTATGTATATATTGTAGATTTTTATTTATTCATTTCTTATATTTTATTTTTATTTTTTATTATTCCTTTGTCCCCCACTTAACATAACTTATGTCCCCTGCACGCTGAAAGCTTTTCCTAACGATCTTCAGTTACTGGTGTTTTGTTTGGTTATTCCCTTCCGCGCTAGTGAAACTTCTTCATTTCTCCACCTGAACCAATTACCAGCACTCCCCGATAGCGCTTCGCTTCCCCTGGTACCTCCTGTCACGTCACTTCAAAGACTGTGCGTATTATCAGTCATACTAATTGCACGGCCTAATAGGTTCCATTTATCGTGTTCATGTTAACTATAACATCGGATCATGGCTACCTATGCTGGCGCTGTGCTCCTCGCCGTTGCTGAAGTATTACGCCATTTTTCGCCCCATCGCTCAAACTGCGCAGTCCTCAACTTCCGAAGTTCTTGCTGAAAAATTAGCTTTCAAGTTTCTGCGCCAAGAGCGAACACCGGTGGAATCTATACAGTCCATAATACATCTTTTTACAGGACAAGGAGCGTGAGTTATTGAATCACATACTCTGCTCTTACATCGTGCGCCGCAACTACTACAAACTTGATCAAGAGAGCACACTCAGCATGCATTATGAAAAAATGTTATCTAATCGTTGTACACTTTTCGGCGATAACGGTCGCTTGCCGTATAAGGCTTGATACAAGCGGCCGCTTGACTCCTGCAGCTCACTCTGACTCGTCAGCAAGTTTCTCAATATCGGAGTGCCCTGACAATATATGGCCTGCGTATTACTGTTGAATAGCCACTATAGTGGCTGGCTCGCAGCCAACAATTTCTGTCCCTTAGTTGTTGCCTATTGCATTTGTATTTTGTATAAAATAATTCTCCTACACATCTTCGCATTTTATAAGCTGATCTCATCAGGTTTCTGAAACGGAGCCGTTATGGTCCGACATCGCTTTCTTTAGACGACGTAAAGAAAGACAACTGCAGCAGCCTCTTTTGCCGCGCTATATTAATTAGAAATAAACATTGCTACTATACAACTGGACATACAGAATTAAGTTGCCCACGTCGAAACAATAGAGGTGACCATAAGAAACGAATGACTTGCTGTCATTTGCTTGTTAGTCCCCCTGCTTATTTTGTTATGGCCTCACACACGAACGTACAAACAAAAATCCGACTCCCAAAATGATTAAGCTATGCGCATGCGCGCAACCACCTCAGTCAGCACAACATCCTACACAACTCGGTGAAAGCTTGCCTCTATGAGCAGGTATATCACCCTTAAACAAATTAATCATTGTGATGTTCGTTGTATATTTCAAAACATTACTGCAAGCCCATCTGCCCACTTCGAAATGTCTTGTTGGCCTTTCTCCTTTTTTTTTCTGTACACATACAGACGGCCATCGAGAGAGCGCCGATGTATCCATATATGTCAGAACTTCGACTACTTGAACCCTATAACTGATTTTCTCTCGTCTGGGAATTTTTTCTCAGCAATGGGGTCAGTGTACATGTTCTCGTATAAGTGAAAGCTTCATTTATCCTTTTCAGAGGTGTATATGACTTGTACAACGTGTCCTACATGTGGATCCCAGTCATCAGCTTCTTCGTAACGCTCCTGGTTGCAATTTCACTCACGATTATTTGCTGTGAGTCCAATTACCTCGTCGGAGCCGCTCAGTACTGCTATAGGCGAGAGACAACAGCGGAATTATTTGCAGTAGGCAGAGGCTCGGTGGCATGTTCATTGCTATGAATTTCGGGAAACTATAGCTCTCTGTCGAAACAAAAACGCTCTTGAAGTAGTACTGAACAAACCGCTTAAAGTAATAAGAGAAAACGTGCCTTAGGAAATTTTTGCGACGGTGTAGCTGAAA
>JABSTT010000513.1:0-11085 GCA_013339685.2 Hyalomma asiaticum | reverse complement strand
GCTTAAAGTAATAAGAGAAAACGTGCCTTAGGAAATTTTTGCGACGGTGTAGCTGAAAACTGGCCGGGCGTAACTCCGTTAATCTCACCGCTTTTGCCGCGTTATTGAGACATGCGTGGTATAGAATACAGGAAGTCATTCCAATCAACACCAAGTTTGTGCATTTGAAACAGAGAAATTAGGCCACGAAGTGCTCACTCTTTGATTTGACTTTATTGTCCTATTCATGGCACCACATGGTCTCATGGTATACGCCCCAAAAATAGTACGCCAACTTGCCGCTTTCCTCTACGAACCACACACTTCCATTCGCGAGCTCAGTAACATTGACAACAGAGTAGCTTAAGTTGTTTTCCTTATTTCTGACATGGTACGCAATGTGGCCGTCGAATGTTAGCATAACAACGAATGTGCATTTCTGAAATGAAAACGAAGAAGAGTATTACCGTTCTTCAATCCATGCTCACAAGCACCCACGGAACTGTACAATATCGGCTGAAGTATAGCGCACACAAAGTTGTGCACATGGTTTGTATAACGAAATGCCTATTAATGAATCATTCGACATTTTGCGTCGGTAAGAACACGATGGCTGTAGCAGGAAATTACACCCGTGCATTTTTTTCCCGTAACACAATAAGGAAGGAGGTCACTCACTCACCGTTTTGAACACGTTTTCTTCCATCCTGCCATGAGGATTACCCCATTTTTTATGTATAGGCGATGCGGGTAGATGATTAAGATCGAGTTCGACTGTTTTCTGTGTTAAGCCTGGGTACCTGACCGGAACCTTCGTGCTCGCCTTAAGGCTGAAAGGGCATTGTATACCTTCGTGTTGGGACCACGAAAAATAACCTGTGCACTTAACTTTTCGTGCACCTGAATATTTATGTGGATAGCAACCACCGGTAATCATCGAGCCTACGGTAACAGTGACAGGACGTCTGTAAGAAAGAAAAAGGGGGAGGGGGGAGGAAAATAGTGAGTAATGTACCTTTCCTTTTTGAGGAAAATTAAAGCATTTGCAGTTTCATATACGAAATTCCCGGTTAGCGAAAAAGTATTTTAAATTTATGTTTGCTCTTTTGCATGAATAACACAAACCCTTTACTTAAATTTACATTTCAACTGTTACCGTCTGCTGACTACACCTACCTATGTATGTTGTTCAAAGACATTCATCCCATTCGTAACCCTTGGATGAATGCCAAAGAATTCGTCATATGAAATTTCCTCACTGACTGCTTCGCAAGACGTCGATTATGCCCACAGTGCGTGGGACCTGTGGGATTTTTTTTTCTGCCGCTTATTTTTTCAAGACCACCTACGCAGGAGACGCATAAGGCCTGAGTAACGGGCCGAGTATTTTCACCTCCTGTGGCGTACGTAAGAGCTCTTGATCTTTTTTACTGTACTTAAATCTCGCTGCAAAACTCTCTGAAACTATCGCCGTATTTCTGTCATTTTTGCCGCACCAAAGGCCTCTGGGAGACAGCTTAATAAAATATTTTTAATGTAAAATACTAATATATTCCGAATCAACACACACATATGAATGGTCGCTCTACCTTTACAGATCTTTCCATGTTCACGATGGAGGTTTCCACGACAGTACCTACGACAGGGCACATTGACGCAGCCTACTCTGACCTTAGCAATATTTTGATCTAGTTGGCACATGACGTCAATGTGATGATCTTTATGCTGATGACACGAAGATATATCAGACTGCCTACTATCACATTGTGTAGGACCAATTGTTTTGGTTTTTTTGAAAGGTGCAAGGAGAATAACCTCTCGTTAACGACAGATGAAACCAAAGTCCTGATCTTCTTTCCCGAAACAGGAAGCGTACCATTTTCCTAGTTCCTCAGCTCTGTAGCCTTTTCTAAGATCCCTGAGAATGATGATCTCGATGTTCTGTACCTTATAATTTTCTGCTCACATTAAGTGCGTTGCTACGAGAGGTGTTCGCTCTCCCGGTACTCTTTGCCACGCTACCAACAGAATTCAATTCTACGATTGCTTCCCTCAAATTGTACGCAACAATTTTTCTTCTCCAACATGAATAGGCTTTTGGGACAAAAATGGAATTTTCGAATTTTGCAGTACCACCATATAGCAAGTCCACTACATGCAGTATTCCAAAGCGTCTGTAATCACCGCTTCTAGTGGTATTGTGATATTATCATGACGATTATTCCACCGCCTATGAAAGTGTATTTATCTATATTTCTTTTTGAACTTTTCCTTGTATTATCACCTACCTTGAGCAACTCCATTGGAATATTTTCAGTTTTGCGCAAAGCAAGCACTCAACATTGACACTCTTCACAGCATTATAACCTACCCTGAGCTGCTCCATAGTATTTTTTCCCAGTTTCGCGCAAAATGAGCACTCAACATACATTTTTCATAGCATTACAACTTACCCTTAGCGGTTCCATTGCAACGTTTTCCAACTTTCGCGCAAGGTATGCATAGAGAATAGGCGTTTTTCACGGATAGCAGCTCTATTGTACTGCTTCCCAGTTTTGAGAAATGTAACCAGATACCATAGACGTTTTTATGTAGACGTTTCCATATAATACATAGCGGTTTTCTCGAAATGCCCCAGATAAAGAGCTTAGTCTATATAAGCCCCTGGAAATCTGTGCCCAGAAAAGGCAGGCAAACAGTAAACAGGCAGGCAGGTAAACAGTAAACGACGATTACTAGGCCTGATTCAGCGGCGTATAAAAGAATGCGGATAAAGCGGTAGCTCGCAAATATTATCAGTATTCTCAGCCTATTCTATGTCAACCATGCATATCTTAAAGTTAAATATGTTGAATAATGAATTTCGATTACCTGTTTGTAACATACCTTCTCGTTCTAGCTGGGCAACGGAAAAAGTTGTAAATAGCTTAGGCGCTCCCTGCCGTAGCATCTTTCTAGCATTCAAATTCTAAAATGATAACACGGGCAGGTCCACAACATGCTAAGGTATTGTTATTTGAAAGGGGCTTTACGAGCTCAAACACCTTGAATCTAATGCGTCAAGCGGCTATACAGCAATGTGTCTGCGCTTCATAAGCCACAGATGCTGTAAATGCCGTCCGAAAGAACTAACGACCTTGATAGCGCGTCAAACTTCGCGTCCCTTGAATGACGTCGCACTTCTGTAAGAATGAAGCACTCATTGCGATATCAATCCATTTGATATACGTAGGCGACGTCTGTAGGTTTATCACGCCTCTACATTGCAGTAAACATCGCTTACAAGTTCAAGTGACACGCATGGTAGCACACAAACACTGTCAAGCAAGCAGATCTCATTCAGTGAATAAAAGCAGGAATATCGCAGCGTAATGAACAGCTCACGTAGGATTCAGCAATGTTATCATGTTGCCTCTGACCCTAACGCGTCTCCGAAAGTTGTAATGCAACCTGAAACGTTAGGTACACGAAGGGTGCTCATGTCAGACGAACAGGCACACTCGCTCGCTCAACCCAAGCAACAGGCGCCTATTCGTTGCAAGGCAGGACGCGTGGGTTCCGTTTCTGGTTCTTCACTATACGAACAAACATACGGCGCACTAGCGCAGTTAAATTCAGAGCACTAACCACGTTCTTTGCGCTGCTTTCAGTCATTACATTCAGCGCACTAACGGGCTATCCCACACTTCTGTGTATCTCACTGAGTGCGAATGGTCTCTCCTACACCCAAGTGCATTGAGGCGCAGCTCTAAGGAATCACATTGATTATACAAAGATAAGTAATGTTCCAAACGAAAAGTTTGTTTTGTAAACACCGAGTGAGCATCAGTCCATCGGGGCTTTTACGCTTCTAGAACGGAGAAACAATAAAGAATTGAATAGAGAATAGAGGAGGTTATTATTCAAACGAGGTCATCCTTATATCGTATGCACTGATAAATGCGTGTGGTGAATGTGGTGATATGAAGGGGTTAATAAAGTGCAGAAAAAGTTCATACTTTGATAATTTGGTGTGTTACCTATGTATCGTAGGGCGCGTTGACTCACCTTTCACTTTTCACTATACCGCACTGCATTGTCACGCTTTACCCTTTTATATTGTCTTCAGGGGAGCGCTGGGGCTGTTTTCACGTCAAGTTCTCGCACTAGTACAAAAATTATTGATAAATAAAAATATTGGCGAAGAAAATCGTTGAAAGTTTGGCCCCTGCCTTTTTTAATAACACTTGAACAGCACACTGTCCGGCTATTTGTACATTTGTTAATTTGTACACCCACGAAATGAGCACGTGGATATCTTGTGGGATAAGTTTTAAACAAAACGATGATGGAGCAGATACAGAACCTGAGATAAAAAACATAGGCTTTAGTATCGCTCGCTCGTAGTTGTGCACATTGGGTCACGTAGATTCTTAACCACATGAAATTTCTTCATACCCTCCTAGGTGGTCTAGTGACTACGCCATTTCACTACTGACCCAAATGTCGCGGTGTCAAACACCGGACGCAGCGGTCTCATTTCTAAGTAGGCGAACTGCTAGAGACCTGTCTACTGTGCGATTTTAGCGCGTGTCCAATAAGCCCAGGTGGTTGAAATTTCCAGAGACTTCCACTGATGCTCATATTACCGGGGTTTTGGAGCGTGAAGCCCAGGAAACTATTATTACGCTATTCGTTCAGTCATCTATGGTAACTGCCAAGGCGTATCTGTACACAATAAAGACGTCCGTCAAGTTTGGTTTACGCCCTTTTACTATAGAAATTTGTCATGTTGAGTGTATGCTAAGGCCAACATCAAGCTCTAGAACTAACACAGCTCACTAACGCCAACCTAACCCACACTTACTCAGAATGGCTTGTTTTCCAGTAGATGTAATCATTCGTGAAGCCCCAGCTGTCAATACCGCCTCCCTCCTTTGTCAGATTTCTTTCTTCTATGAACTCCTTTACCACATGCGTGAAGTTCAACCGAAAAGAGGCACCTGCGTTGAGTCAAAGGGAAAGAGGTGTAAGCGTTCGACTCTGCTGTCGCAGCACTTAATTACGACAAAACGTATTAACGTTCGCATGAACCAATCAGTTATATATATTTTACATTAACAATTTATAAATGCTTATATTACTAGGGTGGCATGTAGGGCGACAGACAAAAGCCCCAACCTAGAGTTTTCATGGCTGCGTTACACGAGTAAATCGTCAAGTAGTGTATCAACAGCCATGCATAATGTCTACCCGTCTATGTAATTCCTCCGTCATATTCTTCCATGTCTCCCTTCCCTAGTGTAGAGTAACAGGCGATGGAAATATATGGATTAGAGATCTCTGTTTTAAATACCTACAGCGCTCTTGTGCAGTAGTCTATCTAATTAAACTAAAGGTGGTCAAAGCGTACGCTACTAGAAAGCTACACGACTCGTTCTTTAGCCTCATTGGTTATAACATGAGCCGCTTTAGTTCTTTCTTTATTTTTATTTTTTGGTTATTGTTAGGAAATAAATTCTACTGTAAAAACAACAACGCGTTAGTTTGGTTACAGTGAACACTCATTGGTGCTTCGTATCGATCAATACAGAACTGATTCACGACCTTTCCTTAAGCATCGACCTTCAAAAGCAAGTGGACCTAATTCTGCTAGACTTTTCTAAAGCGTTCGATAGAGTGTCTCACACAAAACTGGTTAGGAAGCTGGAATGTACAATAGGCGGGGGACAAATTACCAACTGGGTCAAAAACTACCTTGCGAACCGGACACAGTTTGTTGAAGTTAACCATGAAATCTCGGAAACTACCACAGTTACCTCCGGTGTTCCGCAAGGCAGTGTGCTTGCGCCAATCCTATTTTTAATCTTCATAAATGATCTACCCGACATAGTCAACACTCGCATAAGACTCTTCGCCGACGATTGCATAGTATATCAAGAAATAAATTCACCTGAAGATCACGAACTACTAAATCAGGCTCTGAAATCAATAATGGACTGGTGTGACAATTGGCAAATGAGCCTCAATGTAAGCAAATCAGCTGTCATGCGCATTACAAGAAAACAAAACTTATCTGTTTATCCGTATACAGTTGGCAGTACTCAATTGGCAACAGTTAAGAAATATAAATACCTCGGCCTCGTCATATCAGATAATCTTAGATGGAACGCTCATGCTGACTTTGTAACTTCCAAAGCTTTAAAGAAACTTTTCTTTCTACGGAGGCGGCTCCATCATACTACGCCAGATATTAAACTACTCGCCTACACCACATTCATCAGACCCATTCTTGAATATGCAATTGTCTCCTGGTTTCCGTATACAAACAAACTAAAAAAAAAGCTAGAGAGAGTTCAGCGAAAAGCAATTAGGTTTATTTACAACAAGTACAAGATGACTGACTCACCGTCGCAACTACTAAACAGAGCAGGATTGCTTAGTTTAGAAAATCGCGCCAAACTAGCTCGTATGAAGCTAATATATCAATTGTTCCATCAGATGCTGCGTATAGATTCATCCCGCTACTTGATTAAAGCCGATACAAGAGAGACTCGTTTTAAGCACCCCTTAACACTGCGAAGCTACCGTTTCAACACTGAGTGCTTCAGATTCTCGTTTTTTCCTGCTGCAATTAGAGAATGGAACGATCTACCTTCACATATCATCCTCAGTCCATCACTAGACACGTTTCTACAGTCCTGCGAAACTCACTTACAAGCCTCATAGTCATTATTACTTAGACGCTCCTAAACAAGGGCTCAGCACTATCACGTAGACCTCATTACTTATGCTCCATTTTAAGCTTTATTCTTTTTTGAAATGCTCCTGCTTCATGGTTTTGTATGATGTGTATATCATGTGTGTGATGGATTGTGTATCTGATGCATTTTTCCGGTGTTACATATTTTTGTGAACAACAAAACAATATTACTTACACCATTTAAAGGATAGTTTCCCAAACCTAAGATATTGTTTCTGCCAATTTTGTTTCTGTATTTCTGTATTTTTTTGTCATTTTTTGTGTTTCATGATTTTTGCCCTTCCTGCAATAATCCCTATTGGGATTGGCAGTATGTTTAAATAAATAAATAAATAAATAAATACCAAGATGCGCCTGCAATGGCTAAATGACGAAATATTCGTTGTAGGAAGACAATTACGTACCCTTGCTAAACACACATGACAAAATCTGGAATAGAGAGGTTAATGTTAGTACATCTGAAGCACTGCAGCGCAAGTACCGCTTTAAAAAGATCACATTTACGCAATGGCACTTAAAATGGATGAAAGACGGCTAGCAATTAAGAGATATCGTTCAGTATAAATGACAATCATTTTTGCCGCCTCTCCATGGTATTTGAGCAACGAGAAAATCGAGAAATGTCCCCTGGAGAAAGTTCCTCTTTATTTCAATCTATTGATGTAATGGATTCTGTGCTCTCAATATAACGGGCAAGTCACAGATGGCGTACGAGATTCTTGGAGCGTCAAATAAATACGAAAAGGAGGAAGCGCACAACGTACATATACGGGCGCTGACCTGAAGCTCTTTTATTTGCGAATCGCTAAGGCGTCCTTTATGAAAGTTAACATGATATCAGCAATGATAATACCTTGTATTGAATTTCAGTACCCATATTAACATTGCACTGGAGATTATAAGTGAATTGGCCCGTGAACGACTTATTCTGGCGCAAACGGGAACCCCACAGCCTCTGTATAGTTCTCCAATTATTTGGGCTCCCCGGCTCGATATAGAACCGCTTTGCTGGCTGTGTCTTTGTGTCCCTTTAACAGTCATTGGGCCTTCCTTCCCGGGATTTGAACGTGGCTGTGCTTGTTGTCAAAAAAGAAGCGCGGAAGCTTTTGACTATGGTCATGGCCAATGTTCTTGCTCGCGCCCACATTGGGTTCAGTCGTGAACGTGGTTGATTGCAGCCCACTTTCGGAGGCGCCGCACAAGAGATCAGAAATGTATCTCTTACGAGATATCCTACAATGCTGTCCTTCCTCTCTCCTTCTGTTTGTTTTCGCTTTTTTTTTTTCGCTCGCTTGCTTTAAGTCCTTCAAACTATATCTTTGCCCTTTCCCTTTCCCCTGGTGTGGCGTTACCGTCGCCGCGTTTACATCATTTTAGTTTCCTTTTCTCTCCCGCATGCCCTCAAGCTCGAGAAATTCCCTAACATATTTCTAGCCCACTGATAGGTTTAGTTTGATTTCTGGAGTTTAACGTGCCAAAAACATGACATGATTATGAGAGACGCACTAGTGGAGGGCTCCTGGAAACTTCGACCACCTGCGGTTCTTTAACTTGCACTGACATCGCACAGTAGGCCCACTAAGAGAAACAATATTAAACAGTATTTGGTGCTGGTCGAGTCATCAAGAAATTAAACTACACTACACTGCTCAAGCTGAGCAACTACTCGCTACACGTAGCCTCTTCAACTCAACCAGTGTATGTCATTCGCACCACGATAGCCCAGGAAAAACTGCGTTGTACTGCTTATCTTGAGTCCATTAGTCTAATTTTGGCGTGCATTATACATATCGACTGCAGTGGAACACATAAATACCCCTCTGCTTGTATTTTCTGCAGCATTGGAAAATCTCAGATATCTCAAGCAAAAGCAGAGCCCATCAATACAGCCACCTTCACAACGCAAAAAGTAGCGTCCGCAAGCGAAATTCGTGAATTTATTATAAAGCAAGCTTTCCGGTTGTTTTCCTGATATTTGGAGGCCAGTGTGCTGCCAATTTCCTGATGAAAGTTATAGTTGCTGTCTTCACAATCGCCCGTATATTACATAATGTCAGAAAATAACGCTATTGCCGCAATTTATTCTACACTGTGGAAAGTTAGTGACTGTGTGACTGTACGCACTACACAAGGCATGCTCAACGTGACCGTGACGATGTCTTTTCGGTATTCTGTGGTGTCTTCCACGTTACATCTAACGGGCTGTAATTGTAACTACTAGCTGGGACAGGCTCACTCTAGACTTTCCTTCATTTCAATGTCGACGTGGAAAACCAATGCGCACAGTAATAAAAAAAAACTTTTTTTGAGGCTGTGACTCCCTCACTTCGCGCGTGAATAAACTATTGTATCGCTTATTCTCCCCGTCATGCTATAAACACGCTGCTGCATGGTACACAAGATGGAGCCTAATATTTACAAGGACCTGTATGTGCAGATAACGTAATAGTATTTCTATTGTTTTAATTACGATGATGATGGGGATGGATCGAAAAGCTGAGAAGCAGTTCGGCAAGCCCCTAGCTACAAGAAACACGCTTTCGCGCATACACGTCACACTGAAAATGCGCAGCGGTCGTAAAATAAGATGGGCGCCTTTACATACATAGGCACGGTATCAGCAGGAAAATAAATAAACAGCAGAAAAGGGTAAAACAAAGGCACGATAAGAACAATGCAACGCACTTTCTTTGGAAAGAGGTATTAATAGGGGCTACACTTTCAAACTACGTAGGTTACACAAACCGAGTAGCAAATGCAGAAACACCGGAACTTCCACAGGTGAAGCAAAATTAGTATTCGTCACGTTTATTCAGAATCGACTTAGATAAAATTTAAAAGGCCGATGCTGAAGTTCGGTGTCTGGCCTGCAATGTTCGCTATCACCTCAGATTTGTTGAAAGTTAGCAGTCGTGTTGTGTACCGAGAAGAATACATGCAAGGCATTTGTAAAATGTCATGCCTATGAGAAAGCGGTGCTCACTGACGATCAAAAGGCACGGTACAGCATTTCTCTGTGGAGGAAGTTTCCAATTTGCAGGTTGAGGTAAGTAATATATATTCGTAGAAGGTGACATTAGGTTATACGGAAATAAGAAAAAAGAGTAACCGACGAGGATGGTTACCATACGCGGGGAGGGTTTGTTTGTGAAGGGAAGTTATCCCCGTGATGCTGGAAAACATTCGTGCAACAAACGACCGTGTTTTTCCGAAAACACTTTCGAAAATTATAATTTCCAGTATCTCAAAAGACTTAACTGTGCGTATTGTTGCGTCATTATACATGTAAACTGAATGTGTGACTGCTTCCATATTTTTCTCGCCTGAAATGTACAGCCTTTACTCTGGTAATGTATTAATGCGTTGGAGTTAGTCCCCTTACGTAACTCCGAAATGTTCGATCATTATTCAGTGGACATCGTTGTAACGGGTACACTAATTTAGCTCCATTATATAGATAACGAAAGTTTTCCTAGACATTACAAACGATTGCTTCCGAACACTTTTAAATTTATACCAACAATTTATGGAATTAGCATGACAGTTCTAAGAGGAGAGATAACACGTATCATGGTTACACATGCGTGACTACGTTCCATAACATTCTATATGCACCAGCAACATTTACAAGTGTCCATTACAGACATAATTTACCAACCACATAATAAAGCAGAAATAGTCCAAGCCCATTCCCATTCTTACCCATAGCACGCACATTCCATGAGCATAGCTCAGGTGCATATTGATTGATCGTTGTTTCTGCAGAAATGAAAAAAGAAATACACATTGCATATTTTGACACTACACCTTTAGCACAACTTGATAAAAGAAAAGCTATTTTCAAAAGCTTCTCTCAGACAGTATTCTACACTTAGATATTTCATTGTGCTCACGTAGAATTTTTTTTTCCTTGTAAGGTGCAGAAAATTGTTTCTGGAAAATGCACGACACACTAAACTATGCTTATTTCGACATCCACACACACAGAAAAATACAGGAAATCCTCGATGCGCAGAGCTCTCCACAGAGCGCGATACACTGAATTGAAATGCTTCCGCCAGTCATGCTAAATGACAGTGGCTCTGCAGCTACCCCAGCTGCCTGTGCTTGGATCACCGATGCGTACACGAAAAATCCGTGTGTTTTACAATGTGCAAACCGACTGTAAACACAACACTGCGCAGTCTACTAATAAATTTATCAGTTCGTGAAATGCAGCTCTGCGTGCTGCGCGGCACTTTGCATATAAACCGAAGTGGGTGGCAACTCAGCAGCTGACGCTCCGCGCTGGTGAACTCGGCGTAGCCGGTTCTATTCTTGACAACGTCTATTACATTTAAATGGAATGATATCAACAACATCCG
>JABSTT010000512.1:0-11858 GCA_013339685.2 Hyalomma asiaticum | reverse complement strand
CAGCAGCTGACGCTCCGCGCTGGTGAACTCGGCGTAGCCGGTTCTATTCTTGACAACGTCTATTACATTTAAATGGAATGATATCAACAACATCCGCGCGTTTAATTTTAGGTTAAATTTAGACTAGATGCTCGCACACCATACCAAGAAATTCTTGTCAAATAAATACTGCCATCTGTCATTTCAATATTGTTGGAAACCCTAACCTTAAACTACGTTGCTGCTGGGGCTTCTTATTCTTTTCGTTATTATACATTTCAGCTTCTAGAGGGGCCGTCTCCATCGACCACTTCGAATTCAACGAAGCAAGATAGAGGCAGTCGCAGAAAAGGGGTCTGCGAAAATGGCGTATGCCTTCCTAAAAAGACAAAAGTGCCACCGCAAATAGGTGCGAAAACTTACACAGCTTCCCCCCCCCCCCCCCCTTTTCTTCTCTTTTTTTATGTGATATTTAGATGTAACCACGAGCGCAATTCACTTGACCATTCTAAGTTTCAGAGACGCGCACTACTGCCAGGTTTGTACTATTAAGTTGTTTGCTTCCCTGGCCGCATTAATTAATGTGAAGATTTATTACTGTCGTTCGCAGAAGGAGAGAGGGAGAATAAGGGGACAGATATGCGAGGTATCAGCTATGAAGTTCGAAAAAAAACAAAAAAGCATTAAAGCTGAACGGCATGGAGAATTAGATGCACTTAATGCACAACACGACAAATTCGCTACAGAATGAATCATTCGACTCAACCGTATGTAGCGTAGAAAATTGTACAGGGCCCGTTGCCATTTTACCACTACTTTATTTTCTAGAGCGCACGAAGTGAAGGCAACATTTAGATGGCACCACAGTCAAGCAGAATGAGCGCATGCATAATAAGGCGCGTAATAGCATCAATGGCCATCCTCACTTTATTCTTTATTTAATATTTTTATTCAGCAACATACTGTACATGAGTGCGAAGACATAATACGTGAACATTTGATTTCTTTCATTCCAGCTGCCAGAAGACCAAGCTCAAACCTCCGTTCTCAGTCTTAGGAAACTGTGCCTAAAGTCTGTGCGTACATGGAAAATGTTTTTCTAGAAATCGTGAGAAGAAGATTCCATGAGACATGAAGAAGCCATACCCCACTGTCCCAGTTTCCATGTAATAAAGTGGTATCACATTTGTCTAAAAATAACTTAAGAAATATTGTACAAACAATATTGCCGCAGTGTTATATGTTGTTTTCTGATCAAGTATTCATCTACTACACATGTAAAAAAAAGATGGTGAAAAGATACAAATCTCCTTCAGAGACTCTAGAGAAATGAAACTTCCATGGATATCTTGTCGGTCGAAGCACGCGTGTTGGTACAGCGTGCGCGACGTTTGGTAAGCAGCCGTTCGATGTTTCAAACTTTCGAAGAAAGGCGGAGTAACGACTTTTAAACCATAGCCAAGGAAAAAAGCGTTCACAGTGGAATTGTGCGAGTGTAATCAGACAATAGACCCATTCAGCTCTATCACAAAACCTTCAAAAGTTATAAACGGAGAGTAAACTGCGAATACCCGCAAGATAGATGTGACAAAATATATTGAAGGCGCAAGGATGACGCCGAGAGGAGCAGAAACTCAAATAGTGAAGAATCGAGGTAAGGGCGCACGTAATGAAGCGCTTGCAAATGTACTAGCAGGTTAACTGGATGAGTACATGTTTTAGCTGGTTGGTACACGATTACAGATAATTCTGTGCACCAAGAGCAGGCTCAGGTTTCTCTCCTTTTTTTCTCAGACGTGTATGATGCGAAGTTTACGTGATCGTGTGCTCGTGAAACTATGAGGTGTTGTTCTTCCTTCATTCGAAGCAGCCCTGATGTGTTCACTCGCCATGATCGTTGTGAAGTTCCGCGTAGAGATATTAGTTTCTGTACTACAAAGAGCTACAGAGATGAATGTTCGATTAAACTAACTGAAATTCAACTCACACGGTGATGTCACGAGGTAACTAAATAAAGTCGAAAACTGCACTCTTAGAAGGCGTAAGAGCTATAACTAAGCAGATGGCTGCCTTAGGCAAGCGCCCCTCTCGGTAAGATCTAGTCGTCTTTTGTATTGAATGCTTTCTGCATGCCACAACAGCCACCTTTTTGCTTTTTGGATAGGTCTGTTCATATGTAAAGGTGCGCTATAGATGACTGGGACATATACGTAGAGGGGGAGAGAAAAAAGGAAAGGCGGGGAGGCTAAGCAGGTATGTCTCTGGTTAGCTACCCTGCACTGTGTGGAGATAGTGGTTAGAAAGATGGTAAGATAAACTATGCACGCGGAAAACTTAAACATGGACGGCACACGCACCCATGAATTCCCGATGCAAATACGTAAATAGGACGGGCACGTGTGTGTTTCGAGCACCAACCTTCACTCATTGTTTCACGCTTCTTTCGTCAGAAAAACTTTTGTTCTGTAGTTGAGTAAACATAACGAAAGTGGTGTCTCCAATATAACCTGAGCAGAGAAGTGCTACGTCTCCATGCCAGGTGCTGGGCTACGTTTCGACTTTTCAGATCTTGACAGATAGCCCTAAAGTTAAATTTTTGTCTTGCAACCTGCAGAGAACTGTGATTACCTGTCCTAAAGCGAAGTGGCTATCTTTTGGCCTTCAACGCCTTAATGTTGCGCATAAACCCACTGCAGATGGTGTGGTCTTTCCTGCTCGGAGACTCTGAAATGTCACGGTTAGAAGTTGTACCTAGCCCGGACAAAGCATGGACCATATAAGCATGGACGTGTGTAAACACGTTTGTTTTGTTCTCTCAAGATGTCAACAATCCTTTCTGTCAACCATTACGCGTCGTGTCGTCTCACTCCTAAGGTTATTTATTCGGCTACTAGAAACCTGCTCGGGAACATGCTTGCACGACGACAACGAGCTTTCAGGAAGGTTGCAATATGCCTTCGGCGGTGATTTTTACGTTGGTACTCACCACTTTTGCAATACGTAAGTATCATCCAGGCCTCTGTGTTTCGAAAGGTATAGCTTTGCAGCCTATAAATTTGTGCCATCAATTGTGACATAAGCAAAGTGAAAGAAAACTTATCGGTTCACAACCCAATCTGTGAATCCATAACCAGGACAGATATGGTTTTGTAGACGTCATGTAAGCGGCGTGTCGAGACACGATCTGCAGGACCATAATGATGTTTTTCCATATCATACAGATATCCAACAAAAAATTTTTGCCCACAAAGGAGATACAAAACTTGATTCTCGTATCAGCTCAATATTAGCTTAGCAATTTATGGAGAAAAAAATGGTCTAAAAATCTGTGCAAGTCCTTTTGTAGAATTTCCCGACATGAAACGATGAGTATTAGTTGATATCTTGGTTGCGCTGGAGCGCCGGCGATTGCACGTGATGAAAATAAAAGAACTTGCAAAGACATAATTGCCGTGTCTCGTTACAAGCAAAGTAGACTACTGACAAATTGTTGAGCGCTTGCACCTTACACGCAAACCGCTCATGTGAGCGTTGTTGCGACAATAAATATTCGTTGTTTCTCTCCTGCACTGGCAGGCAACTGTCACATGCAAGGACGTCCGCAAAGCGTTGATTCCAATTGCAACAAAACAAGAGTTGGCGTAAGTATAGAATATCTCGTCTAGTTCTTTACTGTGTAGGTAATAATACCAATATTGGGCAGCATTAATCAGCCCAGCTGCGAGGGCAGTTACGTTATGCTGCTGGGCAAAATGGTGCTGCTTTCTCTAGGTGGCAGCGCTTATTGTTGTACTTTGGTTTGCTTTGCGTTGTCTTGCGTTGCCTTGCCTGCCTGCTTCAGTACGCATGCCCATGTTGGACATTACAATTAAAGACAGTGTTTCTGCAGCAGCCTTGGCCAGTAACTAGTTACTAGCAACAAGTTCTCGATAACTAGTTGCTTTTTTCAGTAACTTGCAACTGTAACACTCTTATTCCACTTACAGTAACTGTAACTGGAAATGTCATCACGGTTACTTCGCTCCTTAGGACAAACTGTCCAACAGCAACAATCGTTATAAAGTGCACGCTTTCTACTTTGTCTGGAGTTTCTCCTTTCTCATATCCATTACACTTTCCAATTTATGCAAGACGGCTCCCTCAGAAGTAAATTTTGGTGAGGATGTCGCTAAGAGGACTATCTTCTTTTCAGAAGACCGAGGCTGGACGTCGGCCTTTAATGTGATTTCCTATCGCTTTGCTTACGCCTTGAGTTAGCGGAAACAAGACAACAGAAACTGGCAGTTATAGACCTCCGCCGAGGAGGAAGATAACCTACCCTTGTGAGAAAGACCAAAGGCGATGCGACAACTGATAATGGGGCCCCCATAATGACACAGGGAAAGAAAGGAAGTCCGTGCCTACGGAAGTTCGGGACAAGAACGCTCATATGCTTCATCTGTACAGCTCTCTCCCTTCGCTCGGGCGAAAAGCGTCTGGATTAGTAACGTTCGGGCGTGCGTGTGGGCTGCACGCCTCTTCTTTGTATACCGACGTGCAATAGTCAGTACGGAAATAATGTGAGCACTAATGGTTCTGCAGGCCCGGGCCCCGAACTTTTAAAGGTCCCTTAATTATTCAAAAAAAAAGAGAGATATTGCTGAGCGTGCTTGCTGCCCATGTTTTCATCGAAAACCGACTGCCAGGGTATCTTTTTGACGGCCGTCGCTTCGGGTCTTTAGTGCCTACAACGATGCGGTTCCACTCTCTTCCCCGAGTCAGTCGAGAGCGACCGTATGCTTAAGTGGCACCCCTATAAAAATTATTAGCGAAGTATTAGGCCACTTAAACGAGCAATAAATGAAGGTGCCATCGAGACAAAGTAGAGTACGCCGATCGTCATGTTTCAACTCTAAGCTTCTTAAACAAACACTGTGGGTTGTTGTAACTTTACTTACACCTTTTGAGTATGCTTTGAAGAAAACTAAAGAGGTAATTTGCAAGCACGGACGGAATACGCTCAGCTATTAGTCGGTGTTATAGAGCGATATATGCAGCTATCGCCCCGCCACGGTGGTCTAGTGGCTACGGTACTCGTATGCTGATCCGAGGGTCGCGGGATCGAATCCCGGCCGCGGCGGCTGCATTTAGATGGAGGCGAAATGTTGAGTTCTGCGTACTGTGCGATGTCAGTGCAGGTTAAAGAACCCCAGGTGGTCGAAATTTCCGGAGCCCTCCGCTACTGCGTCTCTCATAATCAATTGTGGTTTTGGGACGTAAAACCCCAGATATCAATATGCAACTATCTTAGCAAATTACCCTGGCTGTAAACGCCCATACGTTATACTTCGCACACGTGTAACACACATTTGCGTCATACGGTGGACCATGGAGTGAAGCAAAAAAGTTCTGTTCTCGTACTGCCAAAACTTCTGACGTCTTTTTAGGCTATAGTGCGTAGCTTGAATAAAGTGACTTTACTGTACAAATGTCAGCGGAACAAGTTGTGCCGCATACCCGTGAGTTACAAAAAGAAGACTTTATCTAGACCATTCGCACTCATCACGGCTGCAGCTGACGGCAAAAAAAAAAATGATGAAAATGGAAGAAGAAGAAGGAAAAGCAGAGAAATTTAAAGTAAGAAAGAATATAACACCGCATGACGTGACATAGTCTGTGAAAATCCAGTGACAAGCCTCTAGTTCTACTTTTCATATGTCCTATATCATGTGCGGCCGCTTAGAGGACGTGTCGCAAGTGTGTGTTAACAGCTTCGGCGTCGGCTGCTATTTCTTTCAATGTTCTCACTTTAATCGTTCTTGATTGTTCGCTGTCCGCATTCACTGCTCTTTTTCAGTCGCGGATAAAGTAGTTCTGTGCGAGTAAAGTATCTTGGACTAGCATTAGTGAGGCAAGGTGCACTGACAATAAGCGCATTGGATTTTCCAGCCATATTCAGGAGGCACACAGAACCTGAAGCGAACAGAAATTGTATTACAATAAAGTGACTAACTGTGAAAAAGGCAGTGTGCTGACGGGATGCCTGCGGGAGATATATACGAAAATAGAAACAATGTAGCTAGTTTTTAAAAGCGTAATGGGCTTAAATTCTGTATTCCAAACTGTTTTGCGGTTTATCAATGCTTGCTCCTAATTTCAACAGCGAAAACACGTGCGGAGCAAAGTTGAATCGACGACACATAGCGATCCATTATAAGCTCTCATAAATGTGTTGTTTTTCCAGAGTTACGTTTACACATCCTGCACTTTTACCTGTGAAGGTGATGAAATTATAACATTACAAAACAATGAACCATGCCACGTAAGCATATCAAGATTTCATCGTTTATTGCATGATTATATCATAGGTTTTCGTTAACAAATCTCGTAACTTCTCATGCGTTTTTGTGTCCAAGAAGCTCCTTATATGAGTCCTTATTCTTATTATTGAACTTCCGTTTCATAAGTAATTGTCAACAGAGTAGATCCGTGTGAAGGCCTTGGAGCACATTTGTTCAGGTGCATTTCTCCTTTCCTGTTAAGGAGAAGCTTTAGCACGTGTATTCATACAGAAACAGATGTTAACGAAGAAATTGAACTTTTTTTTGACACCACCGCGCTGAGTTAAAGTAACAAAAGTTGATAGAAAGCTATGATGCGCATAACCACTACTCAGGGATGAAGGAATGACGCAGTTCGAATTGTGTTTTATACAATACTGTCGAATATATAATATGCCTGCGAAATTTTGCAGAACCCTAAAAAAAAAGCACTAGAATGGTTATGGACGAGCTATATGTTCCTACATCGAAGCTGCCTTTTTTGTTTGTAGACGCACCTTTAAGAGCTGCGATATCTAGTTTTGGTGCCGAGTTATAAACGTCTTGCTTCGTGTTTCTTTTTCTAAGCTTGACAATATTTGGCACTTTTACATACCGACGTTATATGTTAAAATTACGCATTTTAGGGCCCCTGGCTTTTAACTCCATTTTCGTAAATGCACGCACACGTTCCCACACGCGTGCACTGAACAGATTATATATCTGTAAAGGCCCAACCACAGGCACGCGTCGCTACGCGTACGCAAGCGCCTACGCGTCAGACGCGTCGCCTCGCGTCGGTGGAGGGGGAGGGCGCGCAACCACAGAGCAGACGCGGCGACGCGGCAGCGCTCGCTCCTGAGTCCTGGCTGAGGCGCACTGATGCTTGAACTTCATTCCGTGCTGTCCGCATGCTCTCCTAGATATATAGAATACGTTTAGGTACAAAATGTGCACCTCGCACAATTGTTTTGACTGTTTAAGTGATAATTGCAATCGCAATGCCTACAGCAACAACGTATACACAAGTCATTTATATCAGCGCTTGCTCCTTTTGCTGTCGACGCCTTCGCTCTGTGTCAGCGAAATAGGCTAGTTTCGACCCCTCGAAGGTTGCAGCTTCGATTTCCATGAGCGCCAGGAACGTATGTTCCAAGCAGCACTCTCCTAGATCGTTTTGAAGCGGAGCTACATTATTAATGAAATTGAATGCCTAAATTCAATATCCACTTAAATCCCAAACGGCATCTTTCTACCTTTATTTACAGCGGATCTACGGCCACTCAGCCCCCTCCCCCCCCCCGCCCTCTCTCCATTCGGCAATGTCGCGGGTTCCAGTCCAGCCGATTATCAAATTAATCATTTAAAGGTTAAATGTAATTCAATCTGAAAACATATTTGTCTCCATATTTACAGTGGAGCTACGACCAGACTTCCCAACATCTGGGAAAGGTCGTGGGTTCGATTTCGACCACTCATGAAGTTATACATAGGAAATGCTTGAACCCGAAATGGCATCTTTCTAGCACCATTCACAGCGGGGATACGATCAATTTTATGTCCCAGAGTGCAATGAGCATTTTAATTCATTAGTCATCATTACTGAGGTAACTGAACATTTTTAATGTCAACTTGATACCCTAAATCATAGACAACCATCAAGTACAACAATTTCCACACTTTTCGCTCTTTTATAAGGGTATTATATTCTTCGCCCCCCTCTTGTCCCTGGCCAATGGGTGCAATGTAAACCCTACACATCTTAAGTCTTCCGGGCAGTTGGCGCAAATCACACATGACCACAGGGTACTGAAGCACAGATGTAAGGGAGAAACGCACAGACACACAGCATCCCAGTGTGTTTCTGTGCATTTGTCCCTTGCCTCTGTTGCTTCAGTGCCCTGTAATCGTGTACCACCACACAATTTCATTATCATTTATCCTGAATTAATCCATGTCATTTTATTGATGTCATGTCCTATCAGTCTAGTTATTCACACATTCGTAACGTTCAATGCAAATTTTTGTATGTACTGGTCAAATGTGCGAGACCAGTACACTGACTTATGGCTACTGACAGAAAAATATTTTTTTAAAGTTACTGTAAGCAGTAAAAATGAAGGTTCCCTACATATTAGGCATAGTACCTAATGGATTTCACATAGGCGAAGAGGCGGCATTTCTGTATATTACGGTCATCAACATAATATTCATGCCTCAAAATATGCGTAGCAGGTTCTTACACGTGCTACCTTTGAGAAGCTCCAATCATCGACCAAGCACATTATTTTGCTCCTTCCTCACCTTACTTTGAATGAATGTGGTCAACTATTTTCATTGTTTATTTATAGGATCCTGCCTTGGGACCTTTCACACAACAGTAGATTTTCACCTGTTAATGAGATAAGCAGCACCAATACAGATTGCTGATAATGAGCCACTGTTACGGTCAGATTCAAGATGACCATGTCCTGCCAAGGTGAATAGTGCACTCATGCAGAGACAGTTAAGCTGAAAAAGGAAGTGCACACCTTGATTCGAACAAGTTTGCACAGTATCTCTGTCATTGTCATGAAAAAAGCTTTAATGTCGACACGGTCATACCACAACAGCAATGAGCAAGATGGCAAGCACAACGTACATTTTGTGCTTGCATAGCAAATAGACATTACAGAAGCCTTAGTATTCAATTTTATTACAGTACAATATTGGGGATAATGTAAGCATGGCCAAAATAACTGGACTGTGATGACCCGCCACTATCCGAGGGCCAAACCTAGTTAAGGCGCAAGAGGGTGTGGTTCCCACACAATTTTAAATAGTATCAAAGCATGTCACTTCCAAATATCTCTTGCTATATTCTGACCACTGAAGCCCTATGTAAACTACAACCTCGTTTATGTATATATTAAATATCCATTAGGCATATGCCAACATCTTTAGGTTTTGCTGAGGCTGTTACCAACTATACACATACTGTGGGTCACTGCCTATCCACACAGTATAGGTAGAAAATCATGGGCAGCCCTCATTTGTAAAGTCCTGTCTGGTAGTTTGTTTGTGGTCAGTGTCCTCTAACAACATAAAACAAGCCTATCATTGCGTGACATGATAATTATCACTCCAGTCATTCCTAAAATTCCAACCAAGCACCGTTTTAAAATGCTTGAAGAGCAATTCATGGTTAAGGGGTCATTGATAAACAAAGGCATGCTTACAATCTTGTGATGCAACTACCATCACTCACAAAATTCTAACCAAATGCAACTTAGAATGCTTTGGACAGCTACTTGTGATTCACTAATTGTTTATTAACACAAGGCATGTTTGTAATTTATTGTGTGACTACTGTCACTCTTAAAATTCTACGTAAATGCTCGATTAGCATGCTTTTGGGGGCTATTTGTGGATGAGGGGTCTTTCATTAACATAAAATGTGTTCATAATTGTATGATGCGAGTACTGTTGCTCCTTAAGTGCTAACAAAGCACTGTTCTGTAGTGCTGTAAGAGAAATTCATGAAAGAGAAGTCGTTTATTGCCAAAAGGTGTGCACGATGACTACTATTACTTGCAAAATACTAACAAAGCACTCTATTAGGACATTTGACAGAAATTCAAAGAGAGATTAGTGATTACAAAAAGGTGTGCTTGTAACATTGCGATGTGGCCTCTATTACAAGCAAAATCCTAAGACAGTACTGTTCTGTCATCCTTTTGTAGAATTTCCCGACATGAACGATGAGTATTAGTTGATATCTTGGTTGCGCTGGAGCGCCGGCGATTGCACGTGATGAAAATAAAAGAACTTGCAAAGACATAATTGCCGTGTCTCGTTACAAGCAAAGTAGACTACTGACCTTGTTGAGCGCTTGCACCTTACACGCAAAACCGCTCATGTGAGCGTTGTTGCGACAATAATATTCGTTTGTTTCTCTCCTGCACTGGCAGGCAACTGTCACATGCAAGGACGTCCGCAAAGCGTTGATTCCAATTGCAACAAAACAGAGTTGCGTAAGTATAGAATTCTCGTCTAGTTCTTTACTGTGTAGGTAATAATACCAATATTGGGCAGCATTAATCAGCCCGCTGCGAGGGCAGTTACGTTTATGCTGCTGGGCAAAATGGGCTGCTTTCTCTAGGTGGCAGCGCTTATTGTTGTACTTTGGTTTGCTTTGCGTTGTCTTGCGTTGCCTTGCCTGCCTGCTTCAGTACGCATGCCCTGTTGGACATTACAATTAAAGACAGTGTTTCTGCAGCAGCCTTGCCAGTAACTAGTTACTAGCAACAAGTTCTCGATAACTAGTTGCTTTTTTCAGTAACTTGCAACTGTAACACTCTTATTCCACTTACAGTAACTGTAACTGGAAATGTCATCACGGTTACTTCGCTCCTTAGGACAAACTGTCCAACAGCAACAATCGTTATAAAGTGCACGCTTCTACTTTGTCTGGAGTTTCTCCTTTCTCATATCCATTACACTTTCCAATTTATGCAGACGGCTCCCTCAGAAGTAAATTTGGTGAGGATGTCGCTAAGAGGACTATCTTCTTTCAGAAGACCGAGGCTGGACGTCGGCCTTTAATGTGATTTCCTATCGCTTTGTTACGCCTTGAGTTAGCGGAAACAAGACAACAGAAACTGGCAGTTATAGACCTCCGCCGAGGGAAGATAACCTACCCTTGTGAGAAAGACCAAAGGCGATGCACAACTGATAATGGGCCCCCATAATGACACAGGGAAAGAAAGGAAGTCCGTGCCTACGGAAGTTCGGGACAAGAACGCTCATATGCTTCATCTGTACAGCTCTCTCCCTTCGCTCGGGCGAAAAGCGTCTGGATTAGTAACGTTCGGGCGTGCGTGTGGGCTGCACGCCTCTTCTTTGTATACCGACGTGCAATAGTCAGTACGGAAATAATGTGAGCACTAATGGTTCTGCAGGCCCGGGCCCGAACTTTTAAAGGTCCCTTAATATTCAAAAAAAAGAGAGATATTGCTGAGCGTGCTTGCTGCCCATGTTTTCATCGAAACCGACTGCCAGGGTATATCTTTGACGGCCGTCGCTTCGGGTCTTTAGTGCCTACAACGATGCGGTTCCACTCTCTTCCCCGAGTCAGTCGAGAGCGACCGTATGCTTAAGTGGCACCCCTATAAAAATTATTAGCGAAGTATTAGGCCACTTAAACGAGCAATAAATGAAGGTGCCATCGAGACAAAGTAGAGTACGCCGATCGTCATGTTTCACTCTAAGCTTCTAAACAAACACTGTGGGGTTGTTGTAACTTTACTTACACCTTTTGAGTATGCTTTGAAGAACTAAAGAGGTAATTTGCAAGCACGGACGGAATACGCTCAGCTATTAGTCGTGTTATAGAGCGATATATGCAGCTATCGCCCCGCCACGGTGGTCTAGTGGCTACGGTACTCGTATGCTGATCCGAGGGTCGCGGGATCGAATCCGGCCGGCGGCGGCTGCATTTAGATGGAGGCGAAATGTTGAGTTCTGCGTACTGTGCGATGTCAGTGCAGGTTAAAGAACCCCAGGTGGTCGAAATTTCCGTAGCCCTCCGCTACTGCGTCT
>JABSTT010000511.1:0-11154 GCA_013339685.2 Hyalomma asiaticum | reverse complement strand
GTACTACGCATGTGCCAATGGCAGTGCACTGTAGGAAAGCAGAACAAGAGCAAAAGCAGCATTTCTTGTGCATGCAATTTTCTTTTTCAAACCACCTTTCGTGTACGTTCGAGCTTGAATTCTAAACACAGCAACGACACATTTGGCTACCGAATCTGGTGCCTATTTTTGTGCTGATTTGATGGCAACAGTCTCTCACCACTTGGCTGGGCGTATACTGGTCGTTCACAATGGCCATTTCAGGCCATTGTGAAAGACCAGTATAATGGTTTTTCAGGCCATTATACATTGGCAGCCGACGGCTGTGCTTTCATGAACAAGGACGAGGAAGAAGACGACTATGAAGAAGAAGAGAAAGGAGACGAGAAGCGGGAATAAAGTAAGAGTAAAAGAAGATTGACAGTGCACGCGGCAAAATCTAGCCTTACGCTGCCAATGTGCTGCGTCCTCTGTAGAGGCCTGGGAGGTTTTTCGCAATGGCGTGGTTGCGCTAAAGATCGCCGCTGGAATGAACACAATAGTGTTTTCGCCTTGTTAAAGCTAGGTATGTTGCTGCTTGGTTATGTTACGAACGCGCCGTTACGGGGATGCGCTGGTAATACGATACTATGGCTGCTATATAACTACGGGCATGACAATGTCAGCTCCGAGAAGGCGAAGATGAAGAAGGCAACCAAAGTTCTCTGGCTCCTTGTGAACATTGTCCTTGCTTCGTGTAAGTACGCCCGTTGTGTAGGTGCCTAAGTGACAGTTTTGCTAGAGCGCCGCAGCAATAAATGCGATAGCATACCAATGCATTGATTACTGTACGGAGTAAGACTAGGAGCTTTAGGCACGATGTGCTTCCGCGTTGTGCATTGAAACTACAGGATCCCATCCGGTATTGAGCTGCGTTGTGCCTAACACGCAGCTGTACGTTGCCGCTACTTGTGGAGTGTGGATATGCGTGCAAGCGCACTTACCGTTCAGCGCAACTAGCATTTCGCCAGTACTATTCAGCCGGCGGTAGGATCGGCGCACTGCTACGCAATAGAAACAACGTCGATGGCCCAGGCAACAAGGCACGGTCGCAATGCGGCGAGAGCGCGGCGCCATCTACAGAGCTGCGTTCAAACACAGGCCGCCTGAGCGGAAGATAGCTCGAACATTCTGGCATGTGGCCAGCTTCAAAGGCATCGTATAAGTAATTCATGGCTCGCACTATAACAACAATAACATCTGTGGCTGTGTTATCTGGGGCACGTCCGTGGACCGAGAGGTCGTGCGTTCGATTTCTAGACAGGGCGCCCGGCACTAATGATGGCGACGGGAGACGCCGACGGCGAAATCCGGTTCAAGTGTACTAATAATTGCCATGGCAATAAAATGAAGGTGTTCATGGTGACTTTTCAACTATAGCACAACAGTCCACGTAGGTACACTTTACGGAAATTTTCGCCATAGATGAAGCTAATTAAGCGTGTGCTTGTGTAGCGATAGTGAGGATACTAATATTTTTCAAAAACGCTGCATGCTATGAGGTGAGCCTGCCGGCGAGGCCCGTTCATATATGACCACATTATTTCCTGTCATAGTTTCATAGACCACATTATCATAGTTGTCATAGACCACATTATTTCCTGTCAAAGCCTCTCACATCATAGTTGTCATGGGCCACATTATTTCTTGTCAAATCAGGTTCTTCAATCGCTAGGTCACCGCTGCACTCAGGTTTGCCGCATCCTTTCTCTGCAGGTTGATAAACAATCACACAGCCCAACAGCTGTTGAGCGTAAAAAAAACTGAAAAATAAGACAATGCATGAGAAATTCGATATTATATCAGCGTTTACGGAAAGGGAGTGGTGCCTCGCAACGCCGCGTTTGATTTATTGTCGCTTAATTATCACAGCACGCAATAGGAAGGCGCGAAAGTGTTCATGCGGAACAATGACATCACATTGCCTTTATTAATATAGATTATGTCTGTCCAGTGCATTACGTATGAGATTCGCCGAAGGCAGCTAGCTCATGCTTGCACTCATGCTACACGGCCTTCCTCATGCAGGTCAGAACAGCGATGACAGCAGAGAGAAGCAAAAGGAAGGTAGGAAACGGCGCACGTAGTCAGCGAGATGTGGCTGCGCGCCTTTCTGCTTGTTCGTTCACTCATTCATTCATTCATGGTACCCACAGGGTTAGGTGCGGTATACACAGTGGCTACGAATTACATGCAATGAGTCACGAATACAAATAGGAAAAGAAAATTTACAGCATATCCACGGAGTGAATGATGATGAGTGGGCGAAGCTCGGGAAGTTCATAGTAGATCGTGCCGAGTTCCGGATTAATTTAGTTAACGCGCACGCTACGAATCCTCATGGTTCAACTATGCACAAGTGAAATCTCCCATCGGCACTTCATTGCAAGTCAAGATCCAGTGCATATATATATATATATATATATATATATCGGCACTTCATTGCAAGTCAAGATCCAGTGCATATATATATATATATATATATATATATATATATACACATACACATGGGTTGCCGGTAACGCTTCTCCAACGCGAACAGTCGGTATTTCTCCATCAAGAAACTCGCTAGGAACGCTGCCTGCGCCAACGTTGTCTATCGCGGGTAGGGGCGCGTTCTCCTTCTTTGCGAGCTGGTAGCGCGTTCATCAAAGAAGGAGCGATTGATTGATTGATTGAATGATTGATTGATTGATTGATTGATTGTGGTTTGGTTAGAAAGGACGCTAATTCTGCAGCGCATGTAGGGAGCACGGCTAAGCGTCCGTGGGGGTGGGGAAGATAGAAAGGAGAGAAGGGCCGTAGTGGAGGGCTCCGAAATTTAGACCAACTGGGCTTCTTAACGTGCACTGACAACGCACAGTACACGGGCCTCTGGCATTTTCGCCTCCATCGAAAATGCGACAGCCGCGGCCGGGATCGAACCGCGTATTTTGTGTGGCAGCCGAGTACCGTAACCACTACACCACCGCGCGGACAGAGCGTTTCCATAGCCAACGCGCGCCTTTCGCTCTCTCTGTCTCTCTCTCGCTCTCTCTCACACAAGACAGCAGATGGAAGAGTGAGAGAGCTCGCGCGCCTCCCACACGCGCCCTCCTAGTAGCGCGTTCCTAGTACGTAACTACTACAACGGACTGACAGACCCAAACTTAAGGAGCTTCGCCCCTAAAAAGGCGAAGGTTCATGCTGGAATCGATCAAAGATTGTTGAGCACGGAATGCCACCGGAGCTACTTGAAGTTATTCAATACGAACGATATCGCACCAGAGCGAGCGACAAACGTACACTTAAATATTGGGCTTATGCCTTCGTATTATCATTAAGACTCCCAAGGACACGGAGCAGGGGAAAGTACACAGGACAGGGTGCCTTATACCTCGTGGTTCGTGTCTTTTTGCACCTTAAAGCTAATATAAATGCATAGCATCTATAGGGCAGCGAGAAGTCATGCGGGTATATCCATGTTTGCTGGCACAGGATGAATTAATTTATTTTTATTTATTTTAATTTATTACAATACCCGCAGCGCCTTTCGGCATTACAGTGGGGGGAGGTCAATTCAAACACAGTCAACCAAAAGCAGGTAACAGATGTGCAGCGGCAAGAAGCCAAATGCACAACAACAAACAAAAAAGAAACATACTACGAAAAGCACACAAGGAATACATTACAGGGGGTCGCGAGGGTTATTTACAACATGAATTTTTGCAAAGCGGAAGCAAGTACATCAGGGGAAATAGTGGTGGCAATGTCATGAGGCAGTTTATTCCATTCGAGAAATGTTCTGGGGAAAAACGCCATCTTGAAGTAGTTCGTCCTGCATCTTATTTCCTTGACCTTGTAGGCATGGTCGAGACGGGAGGAGATGTAATCAGGACTGTTCATGTAATGATCCCGGTTAATACCAGTGTTATTATGGTATATACTGTGGAAAAATTTTAACCTTAAGTACTGTCTACGGTGCTGCAGTGGCTCCCATCCAAGGTCTTCCTTTGCGCTGGACACGCTAAAGTGGCAGGTATAATTGGCATGAACAAATCTCACAGCCACATTTTGAATTCTTTCAATCCTTTGAATGTCCACCTGCTGCCAAGGATCCCAAACGCAACATGCGTATTCAAGTATTGGTCTAACATTGGCTTTGCACAAGAGCTCTTTTGCGGCTAGTGGCAAATTTCTTGTATTTCTTCTGAGAAAACCTAGAACACTTGAAGCCTTGCGCGTGACATACTCGATATGGCGACGCCAGGATAATTCTGCAGTAAAGTAAACACCAAGATACTTGTGCTCGAACACTTTTGCCAGTTTTTCTGCATTAATAGCGTAACTAAAATCATAACAGCATTTTTTTCTAGTGAAGCACATATACACAGATTTCTTCACGTTTATGTCCATGCGCCAGGAATTACACCAGCTGGTAATCAAATCCAAATCGCTCTGTAAAACAGTGCGATCATCTACGGTATGAATAACCCTGTATAATACGCAGTCATCTGCGAACATACGAAGACTGGAGGAAATACCACAACAGATGTCGTTCATGTAGATAAGAAAAAGAAGCGGCCCCAGCACTGATCCTTGTGGCACACCTGATGTAACATCCACTTGATCAGACTGCATTCCATTTAAGACTACCACCTGACGTCTGAAGTTCAAGTATTCTTTGATCCATTCAATAACACACGGGTTTATGTTGTACCAGGACAACTTCCGAATTAGTAATGCGTGAGATAATAAATCAAACGCTTTACGGAAATCCAAGTACAAACAGGCAACAGTAAACCCGTTATCCAGTGCACTTGCCAAATCATGTGTAAATTCAGTCAATTGTGTAACACAAGAAAACCCAGGTCTAAATCCATGTTGCTGAGGCGATAATAAGGAGTAGTTTTTGAGATGATTCATAATGTTTGTAAAAAGGATGTGTTCCAAAATTTTGCAGCTGATGCAAGTGAGTGATATCGGCGGTAATTTGACGCAATGCATGCGCGGTCCAGACTTGTGCACTGGCACAACGTAGGCAAGTTTCCAATCATCCGGCAAGATACATTCACCCAGTGATTGAGAGATTACAAACAAGTATTTGGATACAGAACGTGCGCACATAGAAAGTAAAGCAGGTTGTAGGCCGTCCGGACCAGTGGTCTTTGAGGGACATAGTTTCTCTAACAATTTCTGGATTCCTCGCTGATCAAAAACAATATCTTCCATCTGTTCCCCATTCGCAGAGATCTGTGCTGAAATGGCACTGCCGCTTGAGCGGCCAGCAAACACAGAGCTAAAGTATTGGTTAAGATGTGTAGCTTTTTCAGTGTCACTGTGAAGTAAGTTTCCGTCTAGTTCGTGTGGAGGAATAGACACTGTATCTTTGCCGTTCAATTTCACAAGCTGCCAAAGTTTTTTAGGAGTTCTTTGAATCCTCATTTCAAAAGACCCGAAGAACTTGTTTTTCTCTGTCTTTAAAATGCTTTTCATATGCTTGGTTATGAGCTCGAGTCTTTTTCTCAAGTCCGATGACGGTGATCTTTTGCATGCAGCATAAGCAGTTGCTCGTTTTCTGGCTAAGATACGCACTTCCTTTGTGCACCATGGCTTAGATCTGTTGCGACGTGGCGTCATTATCCATGATGGCACATATCGATCGCGCAATGCAAGTAGTTTTTGCTTGAATATGTTCCATAATTCATGCGCATTTTTGCTTTCCGCCAAAGTTTCAAAAACATCGTAATACGCATCCAAAGAGCTTTCAATATCACTTCTACGGGCTTTCTGGTAACTATAGATCCGTCGTCGAGCGCAATTTGCAATTTTTGCATACTGTAAATTCAACTCACAGTGAACAGCATCGTGGTCACTAATACCTGGAAGTACCATAGAAGACTTCACAGCCGTGGGGGTGTTCGTGAGCATGATATCTAATATATTGTTTCCCCGTGTTGGCTGCAAGACCATCTGTGTTAAGTCACAAGTGCCGCATAAATCGATAATGGCTCTGGTTAGTTCACTCTGCACGCTCGATGTGGGCCCCTGGTGAGCCCAATCGACGTCGGGATGGTTAAAGTCGCCTCCTATTATCACGTAGTCCGTTTTGACAGTTCCAACCGCATCGGTTAGTTCGTACAAAACATTAGCTGTACTACTTGGTGGGCGATAAAACGAGCACAGAGAGACGGTTTTACCGTTTTATAGTCTAATCAAAGCCCAGACAGCCTCGCTGTGGCTAACTTCCATTTGCAGTGCCCTAGAGTTAATCGCTTCATGTATTAGTGTAAAAGACGCCACGACAGTTACACTGTAAAAGAAAAATACTCCCAGGTGGGAGTAAAATGCCTGTCCTCTAGCGACCCCCCTATTGGGAGTTTTTTTCTACTCCGGACCTCCGGAGTAAAGCTTTTACTCCGGCTGGCCGGAGTTATTGCGTGGTGCCTCCGGACTACTTCTTGCTATTTTTCACTCCGGCTCGCCGGAGTTATTGCGTGGTGCTTACGGACTACTTTTCGCTGTTTTTGACTCCGGCGGGCCGGAGTTCTTGCGTGGCGCCTCCGGACTAATTTTCACTGTTTTTTCACTCCGGCTAGCCGGAGTTATTGTGTGCTGCCTCCGGACTACATTTTGCTGTATGCTACTCCGATGCGCCGGAGTTTTTACGTGACGCCTCCGGACTAATTATTGCTGTTTTTCACTCCGGCTGACCGGAGTCATTGTGTGGTGGATCCGGATTATTTTTTATTATTTCAGTCCGGCGGGCCGGGAATTCTGTGTGACGCGCCAGGAGTACCTCTGTGTATTTTTCTTCCCGCTCCGACTGGCTAGTCTCTGCATGCCTCTTTTCAGACATTTAAATGGTATTTATTAATCGGCCAGGTTGGAGATGTGTGGTGGATTGCGAGTGATCGTTTTACCCCATCATCAACATAAAACATTGAGAAACAAATGCTGTATAAAGTTTATTGCATGATTCGCACAGCGTGCAAACAGGGCACACAAACAAATAAAGCACCAAAAGTGGCAAGAAATAGTACAATAATTGCAGTACAATGCAGTAATATGCACAAGCACAACCATAAGCACTTTTTCACACTGTACAGTTATTTAGGCTGCAATGAACAAACGTTTTTTGCTGGAGTAAAAGAAAGGCAAAATAACGAAACAAGGAACAGAAGAATTCGCACTGAAGACAATAATTATATATATATATAATCTGCATGAACGTGTCAAAAACACAACGCTAGCTGTTGTCGCCAAAGCTTAAAAAGAGGCAGTGGAACTGTTTACGAAGGATAATTCTGCGAGTGGCCCGCGTATGTGCACTGTGGTTTGCATTCCACTGTGTCCAGGCCTGCCGGCAGCACGCCAAACATGTGTTCTTTGGCCGCAGAACTGTGGTGTGGGCCATTCAAACTAACGTAGCCCTGCACCGCAAACGTTGTTCTAATGCAACGTTGCGCTATACTTGTTGAGAATGCAGGTGCGCGCCCTTCCTTTTCCTTTATATATATATTTTTTTTGCGTTTCTTGAAAACCACGGAACGACCATTAGCCGGGGCTTTGCCTTTTCTAACAATGCTTCTAAGTACTGCACGACAACTGTCTCTCAAACTAGTGAGAGAGGGACAGACGGGGGGAGCTAACAAAGGGATTGTAGAAGCGGGACCGTGAGAACGAAGGACAGAACGACTCTGAGAGCGGACGAGAAGGGGCCCAACGACGACCGATACGAAGAGATTTGTTTGGTGCATTTGGAATTACGTTTGTTTAAGCTGCAAATGCATGTAAATAAATAACGTGAAAATATCGAAGCGTTTCTTCCACTCAACGAGCATCAAGCAACCATCTACACTGAAGAATTACATCGAACAATACTGTGCCACTCGATAACTCTTTTTCACATGCTATTTCCTCTATCTCATTCTGCGTGTGGGTTAACATCAATAATAATAATAATAAAGCACAAGTGAAAATACTGAAACAAGACCATTTTATCGTTTAATTTGCTCCTGAAATCCGCTTCTACGCCAACGGCCGCGCCGTACCGGAGTATTTGGCAGAGGAAGCTGGGCCTTGAGGCACGCGACTCAGAATGCGGTTTGTGTTGACTGATTGGGCAGGATGTAAAGACTGAGTGTACGCCACTATGCTGTACGTCAACCGCGTACAGCACCTAAGATTCAAGACAAGCTCTACACTTTTCAAAGCTATAAAGCGGACAAATTTGTGCAGTAGTGGGAGTGCGCTTGCAACAGCCGCTAGGTGTGACAACCGTCGGTTTAGCTCAACAGTGCGAACCTAGGCATTTGAATGTGATATGTGAGTGCAATGTCACCATCTCTAGCACGAACAAGAGGTGAAAGAACATAGCAAAAGCACACACCTTTCTGGTTATGCTCCCTCTCTATGCCCTTATTTTGAAGCACTACTTTTAGAATCACAGAAGCGGGTCCAACTCGATCAAAGCCCACAGAGCATGCTCAAAGAACTAACTGCTTGATCTAAGTGCTCGCATTGAAGTTGAATACTTTCTATTTTTGTAGTTCTTTCTGCGTTACCTCAAGAAACAAAAACAAAAATTTCTTATTCATATGTTTGGGGAAATATTAACAAGGTCACTGAAGTTTATTACAAAGGGTCTTTCAGTTAATTTGCCTCAGATCGTAATAAAAAAAAAAAAGTTCCGCAGGCGCGTTACAACGATGCAATCATATTAGTATTTACTGTCGTATAGACCATCTGACATTTTTTTTCGATTAACTCAGGCAAATAACTCTGGCTTATTGTTTACCCTATATTTAGGCTGCTCTTTTAAGCGAAAAATATTCATTCGAGAAGTTGAAAGCATTCGAACTAGTGTACGGGCAACGTACTTTAATAGTGCATCGGTTTCAATTTTTCGGGGATTTTAAAGGGGCCTTACAAGTTACAACACTTTTGAATATAGTCAGAGAACGGCGCAGGTCTATGGAGGATGCTCCTGTGAACATGTCAGGGAAATATTAATGCACTGCACGCACCACTCAATTCGCAATTTGGTTTTAAACTCAGCTGGAAAGCGCCTGCTCTTAATTTCAGTAAGTGACGTCACCGGGGCTACGAGTACGCCACTTGCTTTTTTTCAGTCCTTTAAGAGATGATGATTGATGATTTGTGGGGTTTAACGTCCCAAAACCAGTTCTGATTATGAGAGACGCCGTAGTGGAGGTCTCCGGAAATTTTGACCACCTGGGGTTCTTTAACGTGCACTGACATCGCACAGCACACGGGCCTCAACATTTCCCCTCCATCGAAATGCAGCCGCCGCGGCCGGGATTCGATCCCGCGACCCTCGGATCTGCAGCCGAGTACCGTAGAGTCCTTTAAGAGATACACGCCCATTTCCTTCATTTGTTTAATTTAAAACGAACAAATAAAGCATAGCAGATTATCTCCCGTTCTCATGAAATCAGCCAACACTGCTCTTTTTTTTTTTTTTCTTTTTTTCAAGCGAATTAGCCGGCGCCTCCACTGATGTCATTTGTTGAAAGAAGAGCGGGCGCTTTCCAGCTGTGCTCCAAACAATATCTCGGATTCCCTGGAGCGTGCAGTGCAATAATATTTGGCCCAAATGTTCACAGCAGCCCTTCACGACTGATCGGCACCTCTTTCTGACTCTACCCAGAAAAAAAAAAGAAAAGAAAAAGAATAGAGGGCTTCAAGCTTGCACTAAGCCGCGAAAAGCTCACGCACAGCGAAGCTAATCGGTGACATGCTTATTGCTGTGACGAGGTTGAACTTGACCACGTATTCCAGATCTGCTCCGCGCCGTCGGTTTCGTTCTCGCGTAGCGGCAAGCCTTCGATTTTCGGATTGCGGTTTCTTCCTCGCGAGTCCGATTTAGCTTCGTGCTACCCATGGCTGCATGCGTTTGTGCATAGCCTCGCGCCGTGAGAGGGCGCATGCTCTCGCAGAGCTTCGCGAGACACTGTGCACCAGGCATATCAACGCATACAGGATTTTTATTTCTCCTGCTTGCGGCCGCCAGCCGCCGTTTTGCCAGTGTGTAGTAGTGGGCTTCGGCCATGTGCGCAGGAGAAGAAAGAAGCGCGCATGTCGTAGCGTCGTATGTGTTCGGGAACATCATCATCATCACCACTGTGCATTCGGCATTGCATAGTTCGCCCGGTCTCTGGGGACATGAACTAAAGGTGATGGCATTTTTTTTTTTTTTGGTTCTCCGGACAAGGAACGATTTGTTAAAAAAGCTTTGCTGTGTAAAGTGCTGTCGGACCCCTTAAAGAAAGTGCGCAAGGTTCGAATATACGACGGGACTGGGCACTTGCGTGCAGTGACATCAGCTCCTTCGAACATATACCAACAAGCAATCGATGATGCACATAGACCGTACGCATCAAGTAGCCGAGAGGGCGTAAAGTGTGGCCACGTCTTGTCAATACTCTTGTGGCGTGTCCAGTGCTGTATGCCTTCGCGCATCACAGATCATCTTGTTGTAGCATGTTTGAGAGTGCTGATGACAAGTCTTGGAAACGCTTCGTCACGTGGTACTTTTTCGAATCTCCAAGACCTTTTTAGGAGCCCAAAAACGCAAAGCCACTGAACCTATTACCATGATTTTACATTATCGGGACAATAATTTACATGCTGCAAAATTCCCAATTGAGCAATTTGTGTTTAACGCAACTGCTTGAAACTTAGATAACTATAATGTTAATTACCCATCAGTTCATTGAAACAATAGCCTGAGATGGACAAGATAACAGTCAACAATACCAATATGGTAGCGTCCTTGAAGTTCACTCGTGAATTTTATAAACCTGGCGTAATTGTTAACTGACGCACCCTGCGTGTTACCGTGTTTTGGACAACCTCTTTCTGCTTCCGGTCAACAAATCACGAAGCTAACAAAGCTACCTGCTTCATTTAACGGTTAAAGGGCTGTTCATCCTACTGGAGCTGTTGTCATGAAAACGCTTTTTTAAAACACAACACCGGCTGGGCTGTGCGATATATTTCTGCGCACACATTGAAACATTTCAGTAGAGTTTTAGCAATAGCGAAATAAAAACCGATATACAGGGCGTCCACTTAAACGTAATGTAATTTTTTAAACGTAATGTTAGTTTTTAAAAATGACGGAGCGTGCTA
>JABSTT010000510.1:0-10802 GCA_013339685.2 Hyalomma asiaticum | reverse complement strand
TTCAACGGCATAAACCTGCCAGAATACGTCGCTTTCGAATCGGTGCGTTTCCCTGTGCACAAGTACAGACCAAAGATAACGTCCTGCATGAACTGCTTAGGCGTAGGCCACAGAGCTGATGTTTGCACAGCCCCGAAAAGAGACCCAGAAATTTGCACACGCTGCCATACAAAACATGCGGCGGATTTCATCTGTACTCCAAAATGCATCCACTGCAATGTCCCGCACGACTCGCGCTCTACCGACTGTCCTAAGGTAGCAGCGGCTACTGCTGCTCTTCGTAAACGAGTGAAGAGAGAGAGAGAAAGAACGTTTATTATTTAAAAAAAACGAAAAAAATTGGCAGATCCCACGTGCAGTGGGAATCAAGGAAATGCGAAGCACGCATAAGGAACCTAAAATGGATTTGCATTGTTGTCTCGCTATACCGAGTTTTGTACATATGAAGGTAGCGAAACGGCCGCAAGAGCACCAAGACTGTGGCATGTAAACCATGCCGCTCATATACGCATGCCATGGTTCTAACGTTATGAATTGTCATTTACGTTCGTCATGCAGTCGTGTTGCGCCATAGCAATTTTGGTGTACATCCCTTTAACGAAACGAGTGGCATGCAGATCATGCCGCTAATGACATGCATCTCACGATTTTCATGTAATGACCTGTCATTAATGATCGTCATGCAGTCATGTTGGACCGAACCAGTTTTGTATAGGCTCCGTTGAGTCGAGTGTTCCATGCGCGACATCAGCGCCAGAATGCACTGCCTGGCGGAGAGAAGCAAAATTGGGAGACTGTGACAGGAAAATACGCGAACGCGATGTGCGTCTCCAACTCTATAGCAGCAGCGACCGCCCGTCCCACCTTGTTTCATTTCCTTTGAGACACGCGCTCCAAACCTGCGGCAACCTGTTCCAAAGGGCGACGCCGCGAGCGTTCGTGTGGTTCGCAGCACGCCCGGAAAGAAGCGAAGAGACGCGCGCGTCGCTGTCGCCTCAGTTTCCACCGTGCGCGCGCGTCTCATACGTGCGACCCAAGTGGCCAATGTCAGCGATACTGAGCCGTCCGACGAGAGCTACGTAGCGCCCTCTGGTCAGTAGACGGAGCCCATACATCCCATTAACGAAACGGTAGTATAGCGCCAGGACCATGGCATGTAAATCATGCCGGTCATGACACGCGTGTCATGATTATAATGTTATGACCTGTCATTTACGTTCCTCATGCTGTCGTGTTGTGCCATAGCAATTTTGGTATACGTCCCATTAACGAAACGCCTGGCATATAAATCATACTGCCCATGACATGCATGTTATGCTTTTCATGTTATGACCTGGCATTTATGTTCCTCATGCAGATATATTATTGCATACCAATTTTCCTACACATCCCACTAGCGAAAGGGCCAAGAGAGCACCAAGACCGTGGCATGTAGATCATGTTGCTCATGACATACATGTCATGATTTTCATGTTATGAGCTGTCATTTACATTCGTGATGCAGTCATCCTGTGGCATGCCAATTTTCGTATACATCCCGTTAACGAAACGCGTGGCATGTAAATCATGTCGAGCATGACATGTATATCATGATTTTCATGTTGGGAGCTGCCAATCATGTTCGCCATGCAGTCATGTCGTGGCATACCAATTTTCGTATACATCCCATTAACTAAACTGCCAGGAGAGCACCAAGACTGTCCCATCTAAATCATGTCGCTCATGGCATGCATGTCATCATTTTCGTGTTATGACCTGTCAGTTATGTTTGTGATGCAGTCACGTTGTGGCATGCCAATTCGCGTAAGCGTCCCATTCACGAAACGCGTGGCATGTAAATCATGTCACTCATGACATGCTGGTCATGCTTTTCATGTCATGACCTGTCATTTATGTTCACCATGCAGTCATATTGTGGTATACCAATTTTTGTACACATCCCATTAACGAGACGACCAGGAGAGCACCAAGACTGTGACATGTAAACCATGCCGCTCATGACACGCATGTCGTGATTTTCATGTTATGACCTGCCATTTATGTTCGTCAGGCAGTCATGTTGTGCCATACCAATTTTCGCATACATCCTGTTGGCGCAACGGCCGGGAGAGCACTAAGACCATGGCATGTAAATCATGCCACTCATGACATGCATATCATGATTTTCATGTTATGACCTGCCATTTATGTGCGTCAAGGCAGTCAAGTTCTGTCATATCAATTTTCGCATACATCTCATTAGTGAAACGGCCAGGAGAGCACCAAGACCGCGGCATGTAAATCATGCCGCTCATGACATGCATCTCATGATTTTCATGTTTTGACCTGTAATTTATGTTCGACATGTAGTGATGATGTGGCACACCAATTTTCGTAAACATCCGATTAGCGAAACAGCCAGGAGAGGACAAGATCGTAGGCGGCTAGATAGATAGATAGATAGATAGATAGATAGATAGATAGATAGATAGATAGATAGATAGATAGATAGATAGATAGATAGATAGATAGATAGATAGATACGCTCAAACTCGTCGAAGTTCGCTAAGAAATGCTTCGCATTTAAAAGTGGTTCATTGCGGGTGGATCCCCTCTTCCAAGGCCCCACTGGCTATAGCGGCTCGCCGGGCCAGACCCAGGGTCGCCAATTGGCTTCCTAGGACCCGTTCAGCGAGTCGCGCCTCCCACGACCACGTACGTATTGTGTCCGTCTGTCCACAGTCAACAGAAGCGGGTCGCTCTGGACAGCTGTATGTTATGTGTGTGAGTGTCGGGATATCTCCGCACCATGGGCATGTGTCAGGATATCTGTCTGGGTACATAATGTGAAGCTTGTGCAAATTCGGAAAAGTGTGAACAAACCGTACAAGCCAGCAGCGCTCAATTCCTCACTGCACCGCTACGCGTCCGGCAAAAAGCCACAGAAAACGCAGCAGTCGCAGGAACATTTTCCATCTCTCACGGGCGAGCACCAAACACCCACACCGCAGACGCACACGCAAGCTGCAACACATCCTCCAACGCAGGTCGCGTCCGCTCCTACGAACGCAACTAAGGCGCATAACGCACCATCTCTACATAATGCCTCGTATGCACCACAGACGCATCCAAGCGTCCTGCAAGAACTCGTGGAACTACGAAACACCCAGCAGAAATATCTGCAAATTATCAATGACCAACAGAAAACTATTGATGAACTTAAAACAGTTATTATCCAATTAAAGGAACAAAACGCTGCCAGAGACGCTCAAGCCGTCAGTCAACTACAACTGCCCCCCGAGTATGAACAGTACGAACGTCGCTTTGAAGACTTCGCTGCACAGTTAGAACACATGCAGCACATTATTAAGACACTCAAACCAAAAGTGTTGCTTCCAGGCAACAAACGCAGCAGGCCAGCGACCAGTGCGGACAAAGAAGAAAACAAAGGCTCAGAATCATGCCTCTGATAATTCAGTGGAACGCGCGAAGCCTTCCCCACAAAGTCAACGACTTCATTTAAATCGTAAGCTCCCTCGAAAAAAACCCCGATATTATTTGTATGCAGGAGCCGGGAAGTATTGCCACATACCAGGTTATGATGGCGTTTCGTCGGGTCAGTGTGTTACGTACACAAAGAAACTTCCTGCGGTTCACTATCCACTATCTTCAGATTCGCTCTCGTGCATTCAGACACGCACCGAAATCGAGGGCAAAACATATGAAATCTTAAACTGCTACAGCCCTCCAAAATCAAGAAATGCGGCAATACCTCTCGATAAACTAGACGCTAAAGGTCCAGCTTTAATCCTGGGAGACTTCAATGCGCCTTGCGTCTTCTGGGGTTACTCGCATGATTCTCTGAAATGGTAGCAACTCAAGTCAGCGTTGGAGGACGCCGATTTTTCTCTCCTTAACGCACCCGACCAGTACACGAGGATCGGTTGCGCAAAACAGAAAAATGCATCCCCGGACCTCACGTGGGTTAAGAACCTACCAAAAGGTACAAACTGGGACACATGGCCCGACAATATTGGCAGTGACCACTTACCAATTGTTATTTCCTGGGGTGGAATTGTTTCTCAAGCAAAGAAGGGTTCATTCATCAACTGGGACAAATATCGGTCTTATATGGATGGATGCCCAGAACCAGCCACTTTTAAGGAGCTTAGGGAACATATACAAGCAGCGACACAGAAGGCAAGCAAGACGTACAAGCAATTACCTCAAAAACCTACACCCGACAAGCACCTGCTTAATTTGTGGGAGGCAGGTATAGCTAGCTGCCTTACAGGCATACAGGACAGAGAAATCAGCACAGAACCGTCTGAAACTCAAACTTCTTACGAGACAAGCATCCAAATACACGTGCAAGCTGCGTAGACAGCAGTGGCAGGATTGCTGCAATCAGCTACACGGTCGGATGAGTAATCAAAGACTGTGGAACATTGTCAAATCAATGGAAGGCCGGGGCAAAACACGAACAGCCTCTGAAAACCTTTGCTTGGCTTCCTACTCATCAACACGAGCCACCGCCGATAGCTGTGCCCACACATTCTTTTCACAACCGGCGCGGGATCCGGAGTGTCCAGAATAGCCAGACAAAAAACAAAGCAACGACACAATGGACGCTCCTTTCACTATCCATTTCACCATCCAAGAACTTATGCAAGCACTAAAAGAGTCAAATAGTGAAACAGCTCCTGGTCCCCATATGATTACATATAAACAGTTGCAGCAACTAACAGAAAACCGACTAATACCTGTTCTGGCCATCATCAATCAAGCATGGGAAGACGGCAAACTGCCTGCTGAGTGGAAGCATTCCAATGTTATACCAGTCCCTAAACCAAACAAACCTTCAACAACTGCAAGTAACCTCCGTCCCATTTCATTACCGTCAGTAATCGGCAAGATGATGGAACGAATGGCAAACAAGCGTCTGACATGGATGTTGGAAAAAGGAGAACATTACCACTGGACCTAAACTGGCTTCAGACCCCACCTCTCGACGCAGGACACACTCCGGCGCCTATACGTGGATGTACTAAAGGATCCCTCGCCATACTGGTCTTGCACTATTGTAGGTATAGACGTAAAGAAAGCTTTTGACTCGGTGCCCCATGATACTATACTACGAGAGCTGTCAGAACTACCTGTAGGTAGAAGGCTGTACACTAATGTCCGGATTTTTCTGCAGAGAAGGACGTTCTCTATAAAGATCGCCTCATTTATAAGTGGGTCATATTCGAACAAAATTGGAGTTCCGCAGGGAGCCGTTATTTCCCCGACCCTGTTCAATATAACAATGCGCCCACTTGCCTATCTCCTAAGTGAAGTCCAGTCCGTCTCGGCGGGAATCTATGCAGACGATGTTACAGTATGCTCTAACACACGAGACATCCCTACGCAACAACAGCTCCAGAAAGAAATAGATGTTATCACCAATTTCCTTGACAGACAAGGTCTCCAGGTTTCACCAGAAAAAACTGGTTTGTAGTTGTTCTCAAACCCACAAACCACAGGAAGCAGCAATTTATTCGAGATAAAATCCAACTTGCGGTTGGAAACACGCCCATACAGCGCAAAGAGAAAATTAAGATTCTCGGTATAATCTATCAAAAAAACGAAAAGTCCACCCAATGGGTAGAAAACGCATTGCGCACGTCGCGACAGTCGACACGAGTGTTACGAAAGCTGACAAGCTGGGCCTGGGGCCTATCCGAAGGTCAAATTAAGACTCGCTCAAGCGCTCGTTCACTCAAGGTTCCTATATGGATTACCGTTCCTGCCAATTACGCCCACCCAGCTCGACAAAATTGAATGCATCAACAAAACATGCCTTCGCGTCGCCACAGGGCTACCGAAGTACGCCAAGGTCGAAGACCTGTATGGTACTGGTCTCCTCCTTCCAATAGGCGACTACGTTGAGCCTGCACTACAAGCCCAAAATGAACGCCTCAACTTAACCAATGCGGGCAGGCAGAACCATCAGAAACGAACAAGGTCTCAGCAACGCAGACCTACCTCAAATTCTACCCACAATACCACCTTGGGAGGATATTACCGTGACAGACAATCGGCCGCTTCCGACACATCTGAACCAAGCCTCGGACAAACAGAGAAGGGATTACTACGCTCAGCGGCATATTCAGTTCCTCAAAAGTATACCTGCAGACAAAGACATCATTTACACAGATGCCTCGTGCACTCTAGAAGGGTCCAACACTGGGGCATATCTGAACCTGAGAACAGGGGAAGCATCCTCATTCTTCATTACGCATTCTTGCCTGTTACCCGAAGCAGCCGAAGGACGTGCTATTTCGGAGGCTCTCGCCCACTACTCTACCAGGATCATCGCCAAAGGCTGCTCACATCTTCACAGACTCACAGCAGGCCATTCAAACACTCCAAGCCCGAAGTAAGATACCAGCTTACGCCAGGCGCATCCTGAACTATGCCGCCCAACTTCAACAACGTTCCATCCGAGTAAGGACTCACTGGATTCCTGGACACACCAATATACCTGGGAACGATCTAGTTCATCAGCGAGCCTTGCAGCATCACAGCAAGGAACAACTCGAGGATGACAGTTCGAAGCAGACCGCAACGCCGTTCCAAGACGACACCCATGAAGCCAACTACCGAGCAAAAGTGCTGCGCCGGCAAAAGTTAAAGGCGAAACTAGAAGAAGCGACAAAACACAATGACCCGCCACGAGGATCCATCCGCCTCTACGAGATCACAATGAGGCGCTTACAAACACAAAGCTTCACAACAATCCCAGTGCTACACAAGATGTACCCGACTACTACTGTGACCCCAACTGCGACTCCTGCCAAGTGCCGGCAACAATGGAACATATCCTCTGGGAATGCCCAATTCACAAACCAAGCCGCGCAGCTTTTACGAAAAGGGCCCAATGCACGCTGCCCCAACTCCGCAGAGACGAAGCGGAAACTACCCGTTGGATACTCGAAGATCCGCTCATCAAAGCCAAGGCTGAACTTATGGCGCAATGCTTTGCGCACGACAGTCATCCCCTGCCCTGCAAGAACACGCACTACAAGCTCACCAGCCTGAGATAATCATATTTTTACCATGGCGCTGAAGCTCACAAGCGAGAGCACACTGTATATAGCCCAATAAAGTTATCAATAAATCAATCAGCAAGATATATAAAGATAAGTTTTGCCACTGTTGCCTAAACCATAGCAATTGTGAACGAAAAAAACCACAAAATTGAGAAATTAGAGTAGCGTCCTCTGCCTATCTCATAGGTACCTTCCTGAATGACCTCAATTCACCTAGTTTGAGTGCTCTACTGCTGCTCCATGTTATAAACGAAAAAAATGCTCCATCTCCCGATAAATGGGTCCATGAGGCGACGCGAAGCAGCACGGGGGGTGCACACAGTGTTTGCATTGGGTTGACTAGGTGTCGCGTTTGCATCGGTTTGACGCTAGCAGACGCTGCCTGCGTCAGCGTTGCCTCTCACGGCCAAAGAGGCGTGCTCGTTCTTGCGAGCTGGTAAAGCGTTCATCTAAAAAAAATGTTTCCATAGTCAACGCGCGCCGTTCGGAGAGGAGAGGAAGAATGCCGAGAGGAGAGGAGATGAGACAAGGAGAGGGGGAGGAGCATGCGCAGTGCGGGTGTGGACACCACACGGCGGAAGGAGGGACGGACAAAGCCCCCGCCATAAGCTGTTTCGCATCTAAAAAATAAGTTACACAAACTTTGACGATAATAAACGTGCAGCATAGCGGAAGTGTAGGCTACATGTGGCTACAGTAAAGCCACAGTCAAACCCACTAAGGCTACCCATTGGCGGAGGCAAGCTGCCCGGTACAGGCACCCTTTCTCTAGAGTGAGGACGAAGAAGAACGCACTTTTCGTACACACAGGGTAGATCTGGTCTTTTTCAGAAGAATAACACGAGCTGGCCAGGATATACCATATGACTCCCGTCTGAAGCATCTTGTTGGCCTATCCGGCGACTACTTTCCTTTCCGAGGGCGATACGCGATATGGTTTATGGTAGGCGGGTGTTCCTTGTCCCGTGATGATGCGATGGCGCATGCAAGATTCAGGCAACACGGGAGGGCGTTGGCTCTGAGCGAAATCTAGGACTGGTCATGAAGGACGAATAAGCGAAAGGAAGTGTCGGAAGGTGACGACTTCAGGCGATCAATTATTGTACGCAAGGCAGGACCACGGCGTCGCTCGTAAGCGACATGGAGCCCTTTGGAAACAGGAAGGACGTAGGTGTCAGTGTCAGTGTCAGACATAGTGGTTGATTCTTCCACAGGGTATCGAGAGAGGCAGTCCGCATCCTAGTGTTGGCGGCCCGACTTGTATGTCACTGTGTAGGTATATTCGTGCAACCGAAGTGCCCAGCGACCGAGCCGGCCGATAGGCTCCTTCAGCGATGAGAGCCAACAGAGCACATGGTGGTCTATGATTACATAAAATGGCTTGCCATATAAATATGGGCGGAACTTAGAAACTGCCCAGACAAGAGCTAGACATTTGCGCTCTGTAATCGAATAGTTTCGCTCTACCCTTGTTAGGAGCCGGCTTGCGTAGGCTATAACGCCGTCGTGCCCGTGTTGACGTTTTGCTAAGGCGGCGCCGATTCCGTGACCACTGGCATCGGTTCGGACTTCTGTAGGGGCGGACGGGTTAAAGTGGGCCAATACAGGTGGAGTGGTTAGGAGCGCTATAAGGTGGCAGAACAGAGCGGTTTGCGTGGGTCCCCACCTAAAAGGGACGTCTTGATGAGTGCAGTAAGTGGTTGGGCGATTGCTGCAAAATTTTTCACGAAGCATCTGAAATATGAACAGAGCCCCAAAAAATTCCGCACATCTTTTACAGACCGAACAGGAAAATCGGTTCCTGCGCGAGTTTTCTCCGTGTCTGGTTGCACACCGGTAGCATCAATAAGGTGGCCCAGAAATATAATCTGTCGGCGTCTGAAGTGACACTTCGATTAAATGGAGTCCAGCTTTGTGGAATATGTCAAGAACTGCAGCTAAGCGCTCAAGATGCATCTCAAACGTAGGCAAAAATAGAATCACGTCGTCGAGGGGACAAAGGCATGTGCACCATTTGAAAGCTTGGAGCAAGGACTCCATCATTCGTTGAAACGTGGCGGGAGAATTGCACAAACCAAACGGCATAACCTTGAATTGGTAGAGCCCATCTGGAGTGACGAATGCGGTCTTTGCTTGATCTTGCTCATCGACGGAAATCTGCAGATAACCGGATCGAACATCTATTGATGACAATATTGGGCACCGTGGAGACAGTCAAGAGCGTCATTGAAGCTTGGCAAAGCGTAAACGTCCTTTTTAGTGATCCTGTTTGAACAGCGGCAATCAACGCAGAAACGCCGCGTGCCGTCTTTCTATTTGACAAGCACGACGGGCGACGCCCAAGGGCTCGATGAGGGCTCAACAATGCCGTTGGCAAGCATCTTGTTTACCTCCTGCTGTATCACTTGACGCTACGCTGTGGACAGCCGATACGATCGGCGGTGGATGGGGACAGCATCAGCAGTGTTTATAAGGTGCTTAACAAGTGATGTCTGAGCCAGTGGTCGATTATTAGTGCCGAATATGTCGCGGTAGGACACCAAAAGGCTCTATAGGGCAGCTCCTTGTTTATGTGCTAGGTCCGGCGCTATCATGGGGCGAAACGATTTATCGGCGCAGATGGCGTCCTTTAGGCGTTCTGGGGGATCTGTGCAGACGTTGGCAGGAAAGGTAGTTATATGGTCATCTGTTAACAAACAGATTGTGGCCACAGATACGCCTTGTGGTCGAACTGGCTTTGCCAATCCAAAATTGAGAAGAGAGATGCACACGCGTCGACCGGCCAGGGTTGTAACTTAGTGCGGCACAGTGATGTCGCGCGCCAGCAGAATATCTATAATAGGTGGGATGACGTAGTCTCCATCAGGCAAGAGTGATGTTGAGGCCAGGTCGACAAACGTGAGGGCTTATGGGGATGGCGAACAGAGGCTGTAGAACAGAGAGCGTTGGGGAATTCTGGGCGAGTATCCGGAAGAGAATTCGACTGTTCTGCCGGAAGAGTACCGGCAGAACAGTCGATCAGGGCAGAATGTCTATCCCCAAGGTTAGGTCGCGAGGGCAGCTGGCGAGAACTGTAAAAATACTGGAACGTGGTGGCCCGCAATGCCTACTCGAGCAGTACACATTCCAGCGACTGCAACAGTGCCGCCATGGGCGACACGTACGGCCCTAGAAGTAGGAGGCGGGAGCACTTTTCTGAGTCGACAGCAAAGGTTCGCGCTCATTATGGACATCCGGGCTCCAGTATCACTGAATGCTGTCAAAGGAACGCCATCCACATGCACTTCAACTAAGTTCTTGTTTTTAATTAGCATCCACCGAGGATTTCATCACAATGAAAACGATGCAACACTACCTCCAGGCGCTGCGTGGTCTAGTTTTCCGTCCGGGGTTCTCCAAAGGTGGTCGGCGACGAATGGCGGCGTGGTTGGGGCGAAGGGGAACGACGGCGCTGAGGTAACGGCGAACGAGCACATGAGCGGCTGTCAGGTGCGTCGGACGCAGTGTACACTCTACGGGGTGAAAAGCAGCGAGGGTCTATGTATCAACGAGGGGAAGAAATCGAGCTACAATTGGGCGGCGTCCAGGATGTGCGGCAGTAGCGGGATACATGACCAGCTCGGTGTCAGCGGAAGCAAATCCGTTTGTCGTCTGGTGTTTTCTCCATTCATCCGGGTTGCGGGATCTTGGTGGAAAGTAGGTGTCCGTGCGGTGTGTCGCCATCGGGAA
>JABSTT010000509.1:0-11112 GCA_013339685.2 Hyalomma asiaticum | reverse complement strand
TGTCAGCGGAAGCAAATCCGTTTGTGTCTGGTGTTTTCTCCATTCATCCGGGTTGCGGGATCTTGGTGGAAAGTAGGTGTCCGTGCGGTGTGTCGCCATCGGGAACGGTCGGAAGTCAATTTTCTGGAAAAGTATGACCATTTCACAATTGTGAGCCAAGTGATGCTACGATATCCTGAAAATGCATTCATTGTAAGTGTGTTCAGCTGTATTACACTGTACGTGCACATGCACAAGTATTATTCGAACAACAGGCATGCACTAGATGCGCATTAGACGAATGCCTCTGTGTCTAACCAACGCCGAGGAGGCGTTGGTTAGACGCACCTTCCGTAGCATTTCAACAAAAGCCAACAAATCACCTGTCAATGTCGTTGCACGGAAGTCCTCACGTGAAATGTTTCGTAGCCACACTCCAGAGCATGCACCATTTCGAATACCACGAGGTATGTTCAAGAGAGCGAAACCGTGGTTCTGTTTTGCTACTACAGTCGACAGTACAGAAAACTGGCATCGTAAAAGACTGGCAAGTAGCTGTTGCCTTGAACTGGAACGCTTCTTCTCTACAGCTTATGTTTGGCTAAGACATCTTTCATCACGGCAAGAATCCGACCAGGACTTGTACGCGTGCGCACTCCATTTTAAACCTTTTGCATAATTACAAATATCAACACCAGCCACTAACATCATGTGCAATGAGTTCACCAATCACAGACGCGGATGACAGAGAAAAGGCAGAGTAGATGACAGAGTGAGGAGCCGGTGGCAGGAACAATGAGCGTTGCTACTTGAAAAATTTTATCTAGGGACCTTAGGCACTGTCGGCCCTTCGCGCCATCTCGCCGGTTACAGTCAAGCCTCTGCCACGTTGAAGCACCTCCGAGAGACGCACCTCTGCGATGTGCATATCCTAACAGGAAATGGTGTTATAAAAGGCTCGCCGTTAACTGTTATCATAATGCTTGCAACGTGGCTGAGTGTGTAGTGCGTCACGCTCTGGAGCGAGGTTCGCATGTTTGATTTCCCACTCAGTGCGAAGGTTTTTCTTTAGGGGTGTGCCAATGTTCAAAATTTGATTGTATTTGCTATTCGTTTGCCACCTTACTGTTAGAATTATTCGAATTGGTAGTTAATGGAAAAAAATATGCTGTGTCTCCTGGCAAGTGACCCATTCCGGCATGTAGCACGCTTCACTGCAGAACACCCATGTACCGCAGCGAACTTAAAACTCATGAAATTCAGGAAAGCTAACACTTGTGTACTGCAGTGAAGGTGGCTCAGCTTCTGTTGCGCGTTCTCGTTGGACTGTCCTTCAGAACTTAGGAATGATATGTGGGACTACACTAATCATGCAACAAATCTTTTGCCCTTGTTTAGCAGCACATTCTGAATAAATTAGCATAGAATTATCAAAAAAATATTTGAAATTTATTTGATTTGATTGCACTTTCAACATAAATATTCCGAATTCCCTTCACACGCAAAATTAATGCTATTCATACAGCTCTAGCTTTTTTTCTTTCTATGCATCTACCTCAAATTTTTGCTCACAGACAACGGTGATTTTCCATTTACAACCCAACTGCGCCAGTGCCAACCCCGGAATTTCTGTGAAACGAGCTCTTTAACACGCTCTTGTTGAAAAAATGGACTGCATTAGCCTACCATTTACATTAGAGAGTGTAGTACTACTTATACGATTACACTAGGGAATGTAGTACTACATAGTACTAATTCTCTAATGCAATAGGGCAGGCTAATGCAGTCCATTTTTTCAGTTCGCATACAGAAGATCTCGCTGCCAGCAATATGGTGCAGAAAATGTCTGGTGTTTCCAGAGAGGTGGCGCACCAGCCAGTTCTCATTGCTCCAGTCTCCTCGCCTACCCTCAGCCCGATAATTTTTCTTGCCAATGTAAATGTGACTACACCTTGTTTGTTACACAATCACAATAACTTTGTAGTGCTAAAGTGAGGTCTGGACCACACCACTTTCACAAAAGCAGTGTCCAGCACCAAGCCATTTGAGAGGTAGAGAAATGCGATTTGAAGACAGAACAGCGACCACCGGCTGTCTTAGCAAAATTACTTGCTCTGCTTCTATATGACTGATTGTAACATTGAGGACATTGCACATAATAATAATGCAAAATAAAAATTCAAGTGTTAATCCTGCTAGCAAAGGTATGTGCTGAAGAGCTCTTGCTGGATTGAAAATGGCATTGGTAGCACTAGCACCTAGCTAGGCCTACCACATCCTATCAGTGGCTATCAGCTAAGCCATCACGACAGTGTAGTGCTGTCATGTGCTTGGCTCCCATCAGCAATGCTCTTATTGAACGACATTCGTGCTAACCAAAGCAGAATCATGTAGAGTTGTTTGTGCTGTATATCTTGATGATAATACGAAGTCTCCAGAGTGCGAGTACATGCTGGGTGCTATACCTGTGCGGAGCCTGCTTGCCATGCACTCATTCGACATTCACTTGTTGCTGCGTGCATGTTGGACAGGCGTAAATACCAGCCAAATACGATCCTGTCATCTGCACTGTTTGAGTGAAATTCAGATACTCGAACATGGGTGACTACAATGTAGTTGTATAGAGAACACCTCTTAACAACCACAGTTAGTCGTAATAGCAAAAAACACGCAGTGGCTGTACACAAAGTGCATTCAGCTGCTTCTAGGCCCACACAACGATGACACAAAGCACCTAAACCAAGCTGGGTCCAGCTACAAGGCTTGCAATACCGCCCACAGCGCATTTACGTCAAGATAGAGCTGTTCAGTTTAGCTTGTGACAGTTTTCTATCTGCTTTTGGAGTTCATAAAAAATGGTAATATAGCACACAACCTCACTATGTCTGTAAAAGGCCTCGGTGTCCTTTAGGTCAGCAGCACTCTTCAGCATGTCAAAGATGAAGTTTACTGCTCTGAACCGATTTGTGAATCTTAAAGTGGCCCTGAAATGCGAATACGCATGTTCCTTTCATTGTACATTTTCTTGATGTTGGACCCCAATGATGACCGTAGCACCAGTGAATGTGCATAATCAGAGCATGTTATATTTAATTTGTACCTGAAATTGCCTCCCATGCCGACTGCAACGTTGTACATCAACAGTTTCTGCAAGCGGATGTGACATTGCTATGCTGGTTGTGCTGTAGTCCGGAATAAATATACTTGTCGCAAATGTTGCAATGGACTGACTATTATGACTTTAAGATGAAAACATGTTGCATGCTTACTGCAGGCACTAAAAGAAATTTGTGCATTACAATTTCATTTTGTGTGCATCTGACACAAGGAACGCTGTGTGGCCCACGTGGTTCCTTTAGCCCAACGCAACAACACTGTCATAAAATGCCGCCCGCATCTTCCACAGGGAGGAACTCGAGTAAATACGTCGCAGAGTGGTATCGCGTGAATGTTGCTTAATTGGGTAGGGTTTGGGAATGCTTAATTGTTATTTCGCCTTTATTATTCTTATTTATTGAATGAAGGAGAAGCGAAGGCAAGGAGTGTAAAGCAAAAGTGTCTTTATTGGTGGGACGCTGATGTTGGGTTGTGAGCCACTACTGGTTGAAGGTACTGTTGCTTCCATCGCAATACTCGAGTCAAGCAAAGCGTCAAGTCAAGCGAAAGCCAAGTAAACACGGCCTTGACTGAATTCCGAAGGCGCGCTCGGCCGCTTATATACACACCGCCCATGCAAGAGACGAGCCGAGCATGCGCAGTGGGGGGTGCGGACGGCGCCGCCGAAGCGCGACATCGTGCGACGAAGAAATGCTCCGCATTTAAAATGCAGTAACCGTCGAAATAGGAAATCCACAATGCACAGCACAGTTCTAGTACCACAAGATGGACGCCCCATTTTGATTGGAAGCAGCGAGCAAGTCTCTGGGTGAGTGAAATGTGAAAGGAAGTGCCAATATTTGTAGTGCCAAAATTTGTGAGTTGAATTACTTCTCGTAGAAGAACTTCTTGCTGGGCGAATTGGTGCATGACTTACTTTTCGAGTATGCTGCGCGAAGAAGGGCGATCACAGGAAGAACAAGGTAGACAGAAAGAGCGCAAACTATGAACAGGTTTATTTGTTCTTGAATCAGCTTATATAAGCGTGTTCAAATGTCACAAAGAAAGGAAAAAGGAGTTGAAAGGGCATACAATTCAGAACACCTCACGTCAACAAACACATGTGTAGAAACTTGTCTTCAGCCTTATACAAGATAACATAAGTGTCGCTTACGCATTTATCTCATTTATTTAGAACACTGGATTGGGAACAGGAGGGTGTAAGGGTTAATGAGGAATACCTCAGTAACCTAAGATTTGCTGATGACATTACTTTGCTAAGTCACTCGGAAGATGTATTACAAAGCATGATTACTGACCTAAACAGGCAAAGTAGAACAGTGGGCCTGAAAATTAATATGCAGAAAACTAAAGTGATGTTCAATAGCCTTGGGAGGGCAGAGCGATTTCAGATAGCTGGCGAGGCATTGGAAGTAGTAAGTGCATGTCTACTTAGGCCAGGTAGTGACCCCTGATCCGAATCATGAGGCTGAGATAATGAGAAGGATAAGAATGGAGTGGAGTGCATTCGGCAAGGATTGTCAGATAATGAATGGCAGCTTACCATTGTCTCTGAAGAGGAAAGCGTATAACAGCTGCATCCTACCGGTACTCACCTTCAGGGCAGAAACTTAGAGGCTAACTAAGAGGGTTCAGCTTAAATTGAGGACGATGCAGCGAGCTATGGAACGGAAAATGATAGGTGTAACCTTAAGGGACAAGAATAGAGTGGAGTGGGTTTGGGAACAACGCCTGTTAGGGACGTATTAATAGAAATTAAGAAGAAGAAATGGGCGTGGGTGGGCCATGTAAGTGCAAGACAAGACAACCCGTTGGTCATAAGGGTAACGGAGTGGATTCCTAGAAAAGGCAAGCGCTGGCAGGGGGCGGCACAAGTTAGGTGGGCAGATGAGATCAGGAAGCTTGCGGAGATAAATTGGGCCAAGTTAGCACAGGACAGGGATAATTGGAGATCCATGGGAGAGGCCTTTGCCCTGGAGTGGGCGTAGACAAGCTGATGATGATGATGATCTTTAATAAACAATGCTTCAAATATTTCACGGCCTACTCTGGTCTGGCTCCTTCTGAGTATCTCGATCTTTTTTAGTAAAGGCTCGCATCCCATGCACTTGTTGCAATATGCGGGCAAATTCGCTCCTCTTTTTTTTCTAGAGACGAGGCCATGCTCCCCCGCACGTTCATTCACGCACTGCCCTGTTTGGCCCACGTAAGACCTTCCATACCTGAGAGGTATTTCATATGCCAGCTTCGTGGCACACTTCACAAAAAAATTGGCCATGTTGGATTCCGCAACCGCTGCCTCGGGCATCCTCTCCACTAATCCTAGGACATAACCCAGCCATCTTCTTAGGTGCTGAAAACACCACGTCGACACCATGGCTATTTGCCACTTTTTTAAAATTGAGGGCGACCTTGTGCATGTATGGCACAACAATGGGCTTCTTTCTCGGCAGGAACTCAGCGCCTCCCGCCTCCAGATCTTCTTTATCTTTTTAAGGAGATTGTCAGCCGCTGCTGCGATTACCTCGTAGGGGAAGCCAGCAGAAATCATCCTGCTAACTTGACTGTGGAAACTTTTGTGCATTGCATGCGGACATGATTTAGTAAGGGCGAATCTAAGCCACAAACTTGCAACTGCCCCTTTTTATTATCTTCAAATGCGCGGAATCGGAAGGCAGAAGTTCTTTCTGCGCCCGTGGTGCATATTTCCAGGAAACATGGTTTGTTCCCAACTGTGAACTAATGTCTAAAAATTGCAACGACGCTTTAGAACGAAGCTCATGTGTAATATATAACCCTTTCCCATGAAGCGTGAAAAGGGTTAGAATACTACTCACCGACTCTGAGCAAGTCACAGAACTCTGTCCGGATAAAAGTATTAAAAAATCGTCTACATATCTGAAGGTCCTGACAACACCTTGATTACCGAGATCATGCTGCAGTGAGCGGTCAACAGTGGCTAAAAAAAATTTTACGTAGTAGTGGGACAACACAAGACCCGATACAAATGCCTTAGCACTGAATGTAGAATTCATTGTTATAGGAGCCCCGCCACGGTGGTCTAGTGGCTATGCTACTCGGCTGCTAATCCGAGGGTCGCGGGATCGAATCCCGGCTGCGGCGGCTGCATTTCGATGGAGGCGAAATGTTGAGGCCCCGTTTACTGTGCGATGTCAGTGCACATTAAAGAACCCCAGGTGGTCGAAATTTCCGGAGACCTCCACTATGGCGTCTCTCATAATCAGAGCTGGTTTTGGGACGTTAAACCCCACAAATCATCAAATCATCATCATCATTGTTATAGGAGATGAAGGTGGCCTGTAAATAAAACTAACGAGGATGTGAAGCTGTCAATCGACACACCGGAAGCGTTTTGAAACCTTATTACACCGTTCTTTTCAATGCAGTTTCTGACAGCTACAAATAGTTCACGATGTGGCACCGAATAGAACAAGTCTTCAACATCAATGGAGAATGCATAGCCCACACAAGCACTGGAACTCATGAATCGCACTAGTTCGCCAGAGTCCTTGGTGGCAAAAGGGTCGTCAACGTGCAAGGCACTCAGATGTTTTTGTAGAAACTGGCTAATAAGGCACTACCAGGAGCTCTTCTCGCTGACGATTGTTCTAAACGGTACCGAGTCCTTGCGAGTCTTTGCGGTGAAGAAGATGGTGAGCGCTTTGTTTCTACAGCCAGTTATAGAGCTTGCAAATCTACTCAGTTCAAGGTCTTTGCACCTTGCAGTGGCTCTGCTCTTGATCCTTGTTGCACTTGGTTTAACACGCACAAAATTCTTGGCGATGGCTTCATCGGCCCTCTTTCTGAACTACTCTTAACACCACAAATCCCCCACTTTTGTCTACTTGAAGTTACCGCAGATTGTTCTCGTTGAAAAACGTAACAACATTCCTAGTCGGATCCTTGACATGCTTGGCAGGCATTGTGGTCACAGTTTTCCTTAGGGCATCTACACCTTTCAGAAGGCCCCTTTCACGCCCCTCTTGATCAGCTTTACTTGAAATACTGCAATTAATCGCTAGCAGGTCACGCGCCGCAACTGTAGGTTCTAAACTGTACTTTGCTCCCTTACTGATAGCGCCAGGTACTTCATCAGGCAGCACCACATCTCCCAGGACCACGAAGCTTCTTGAACCATTGGTAGTGCTGGTTGCTCTCCTATACAGAGCGCCTGTTGAAGGCAACACGGTCCACCAAAATTCCGTCATCTGCGCTGCAAGTCTTCTGGCAGCTCGTAGTTTTATCTCGGCTACCCAGACAGGTACCGCCGTATAGCATAACCATCTTTAAAAGATCTTGTATCCTCTGAACTTGGCGCCATAGTTCCGTTCTTAAGTATCTGCAGATACGCCTCGAAATATTGTGCAGTACAGTCTTCGACAAGTCTTCCACAGTTTGTTTGCCCACGTCAATCTTGCAAAGTCTTTTTTAATTTATCTCAGGGCATTGCGAGGAACCTGTTTCATGCATAACTTGGCAAGTTTGGCTTCAGGGCCCTTTTAATAACTTATCTCTCTGAGCCAGAACTACATTCAATCCTAACTAAACTCCAATTTTATCAGCACAACATTCTGGTTCTAAGTGCCAAAACCACAACATGATTTGTAATAGAGCTCCAAAAGTTTCAGTCACATGGGGTGACCTAGCATGCATTGCCATTGCATAGTATGTGGGTCTCCAGCATTTCGTCGCCAGTGAAAATGCAACCACCATTGCTAGGGTTGAACCAATGTCTTCCAGGTCAGCAGACAAGTGCTGCAACCACTCGACCACTGTGCCATCCTAGTATAGCAAGTTTAGCACATTATGCATGAGCACAATGAAAACAAGGGAACGCCCAGCACATTCATATGGCACGTAAATAGATGCATCACGTGCTGTTTACATAGAGTCATTCATTTTCAGGTAAAACCACTTACACCTGGAACATATTTCAGGATATGGTATGTGATGAGGTTTATTCGCAGTGCATCACTACCAAGACACAGCGACCGTATAAAGCGGCGAGGCAGCCAGGAGACGCCAGCAACTAGAAGTGCGCGCCAAGCGAGCCCCGGTGTTCGCAATGCGACTGGCGATAGCGGCGCTTCGTTTTCACAGTGGCCCCCCATGCAAAAAGAGCCATCCTGGCGACCTACGAGTTGGGCGGCAGAGGGCCGTGATAGGGCTTCAGACGTGAGATGTGGACAATGCAACGTCCACGCCGGCGCATGTTGTTAGGCGGTGACAGTGGTTCACTCAGAAAGTTCACCAGGGACGTTTGCTCCAAGAGGCGATAGGGACCTTCGTACTTGGGCATGAGTTTCAAGGAAAGCCCAGGCGTTTGAAGAAGCACAGACAACACCACACAAGAGAGCCTGGGATGCAGGGGGCGTTTGGAGGCATGCCAGTGCAGTTTTCTTTCTGTCACTGCTGTTGTGCAGTAAATGTGCGCGCAAACTGGCGGAGTTCTTCGGCTTGTCATGCGACTTCAGATAGAGGTGGGCACTCAGACGTGTCAGGAAGGTACGGCAGGAGTGTGTCGATAATATGAGAAGGGTCTCGTCCATACAGAAGGAAGAAAGGCGAAAATTCTTTAGAGGCTTGTGTGGTGGTGTTGTACGCGAATGTGACAAACGGAAGGATGGGGTCCCACTTGCCATGATCAGATGCCACGTACATTGCGAGCATGTCGCCGAGAGTGCCGTTAAATCATTCAGTGAGCCCGTTAGTCTGCGGGTAGTATGCTGGCTCGTCTGATGAATGATGTGGCGTTCCGAAAGCAAAGTTTCGATAACTTTGGAGAGGAATGCACGACCTCTATCACTAAGAAGTTCTCGAGGTGCGCCATGGCAGAGGATGAAGCTATGGAGGACAAATGAAGCCACGTCCCGCACTGTAGCACTTGGTAAAGCAACAGTTTCGGTGTAGCATGTCAAATGGTCAACAGCAACTGCAATCCACTGTTTTCCGTCTGGCGTCGTGGGAAGTGCGCCATATAGGTCAATGCTGACATGATCGAAGGGTTTACCAGGGCACGGGAGTGGCTGCAGGGCACCAGACGGGCGGAAAGGTGGCGATTTCCGACGTTGAAAGTCAAGACATGACCGAACAAGCTTTTGCACAAAAGTGTACATGCCACGCCAGTAGTACCTGTGACGAATGTCTTCTTATGTCTCAAATACTCCGGTGTGGCCCGTAATGGGGATCAGTGTGGAAGGAGCACATTGTGACCTTAATAAGGTGCGGAGAACCACCAGAAGCACTCTCCGGCCATCAGGAGCGTAGTTGCGTCGGTGGAGCAGCTGGCCCCTAATTGCAAAATGAACTGCTTGACATCGAAGGACTCATGATAAAGGATTGTCGATGAGCCAGAGAGATAGTCCAAAAGAGAAGCGATCACCGGTCACGGCGTTGTGAGGTGGCGACGGAGTCCATTTCCAGAGATGGATGGAGTGTGCACAAATTACTCAGGCAGGCCGAGGCTGAAGGTAGAGGTGAGCGGGAAAGGGCATCAGCGTCAGAGTGCTTGCATCCGCTGGGGTATACTATGCGAATATCAGATTCCTGGATGTGGAGTGCCCAGCCGGCTAGGCGGCCAGAGGGATCTTTCAACGTGGCGAGCCAGCAAAGTGCATGGTGGTCTGTGGACTAGTCAAACAGGCATCCGTACATGTATGGACAGAATTTGCTGAGAGCCCATACTAAGGCCAAGCATTCTTTTTCGGTCGCACTGTAATCAGACTCCGCCTTCGTCAGCGTGCAACTCACACAGGAGACAACGTACTCGGAGAAGTCTAGCTGTCGTTGGGCAAGGCGGCGCCGAGGCCGACTCCGCTGTACCTCAGTGGCAGCTGTCGGGTCGAAATGGTCAAAGATGGCTGGAGAGGTAAGGAGACGATGCATTGTGGTAAAGGCGGCGTCGCATGCAGGCAACCAGGACAAAAGGTCTGCATCGCGTAAAAGCTGAGTCAACGGCGACATAATGTATGCGAAATTCTTAACGACGCGTCGGAAAAATGAGCATAGGCCCAAAAAACTGTGGAGTTCTTTGATGTAAGGCTTCGAAAACAGCGACTGCACGAAGTTTGGCAGGATCAGGTTAGGACGCCGTGTTTGGATACAATGTGGCCTAAATGGTCAGCTCACGCCATGGCAAAGCGGCACTTCTGAGGTTCAGCTGCAAGCCGGCGTTTGTTAGGACATGTCAAAACATGTTTGAGACGCAGCGGATGAGTCGGAAAATCAGGCGAGGAAAAACTACGACGTCGTCATCCTAGATAGCACAAACACACAGACCATTTGAGACCACGCAGCGTGTTGTCCATGAGTCGTTCAAACGTGGCAGGGGCTGTTACAAAGCCCAAAGGGCATCACGTTGAACTCATATAAGCCATCAGGCCTAGTGAATGCCGTTTTGGGCACGATCGGCCTCAGCCATCGGTCAGGGTAGTTTTCAGATGGTTCGTGTGGGTTAGCGTGATGATTTCCCGGATTACTTCAGCAGTAATTGCTGTCCCTCGATTGGTTATTGACAGAAGGGGCCCCATGACGTAGGACGATGCCATGTACAAAAAAATGGTCATTTCTGTGGCGGTTGAACGGGGAACCTGGTTTGGTTTCCGCATACCGTGTTAGGTAGTCGGTTGTGACAACTATCCATTTGTTTCCTGTGAACGACGTGGGCAAAGGACCAAGGGATCCATTCCCACCTGCTGGAATGGTGCATGGGGAGGTTCCAGGGGTTTCAGAAGACCAGCTGGTTTTAAAGGCGGCACTTTGCGTCGCTGACAATCCCGACAGCTTCCGATGTAGTGTTGAATGGAAGAGAATAGCTGGCCAATAGTGCTTTTCGCATATGCGGGCTAACGTCCTCGTGAATCTAGGCGACCGGCACATGGGTCGTCATGGCACGCCTGCATCACTTCGTCGCACAGAGAAACTGAGGCGGCAACAGATGCGTTTCTTCGCTGTTGTCAAAGTTTTTTTAGAGAACGTTGTTGCGGAGGCAGTAAG
>JABSTT010000508.1:0-11302 GCA_013339685.2 Hyalomma asiaticum | reverse complement strand
GCTCGGGAGCCCGAGACGCTGGTACTCCGGGGCGTAGCTGTAGACCTCGGTCAAGATTCGAGCGAGGCTCCGCGGAGGTGCTGCAGCCGAGGGTTCCGGACGCGCCGCCAACACTCCCACTTCGAAGGTCGGCCAGCAGAAATTCACCAGCACGACACGTCACCACTGCGAGCGGGGGACCGCACTCGTACTTAGCCTGGCGGTTAGACCTAACCCTTGGTCAGGCCACGTCATCAGTGGAGACGGGGCGACGGCTTCGGAAGCAAGCGGTCTCTTCTAGCCGTCGTAAAGGACAGTGACGACTTCCTCCCGACCAGTCTCTACACCGGCAGCGGACTTGGTGACGACGAGTGGGGACCGCGCCCGCAACGTAAGAACTTTCCGTGTGTTCATCGCCACGGCGTCGGCGAGGCCACAGTGGCCAGACTCAGTGCTAAGAATAGAGCCGAATTTAGTTTAAAGATGATTGTCAAAGGCAGCAGAGAGTTTGATTACGATTAGTATTTTCCTTTTCTGTGTTAGTTTTCGGGCTGTAGTCATTTGTTCACTGTTGCGTTGCTGTGCCGAGTCGGGCATTTGAAAAGTATTGTCAGATTAGGCTGTTAGTTTCATTTGGAGGCAATTCTCGGAATTAGTTTTCTGCTTGTATATATTTGTTCACTTTTGGGTTTGAGTTTGCCGTGTTATAAAAGTTTGGTTTGCTGTGATAAAACGCTACTGTCGTCAAGCGTCTCTCACTCCCTCTCCCACTCTCGGTAGTACAACCCTCCGAGATCTTCTCCGGCGGTAATTCGTGACACTCATCATCGTTCTTTTTTTTTTTCTTCTCCTTGGCTAGCGCCCCCATACTATACAGCCCGCAAATTTCGAAGTATGTTAAGTTTCTAGCACATGCGGATCTCTTGCAGAGGCATCGCTTTTCTAAGTGCTCTAATAAAGGCGGCGCAAATCTACAGCAAAAAAAATGCCTATTTGCGAATCGATAGGCCCCGGCATTGACTTGGCCTCTCGTACACCTTGACCAGACATTTCCAAATCAGCGCGAGGTTAATAAAAGCGCAAAACCATTTTTTCCTCGCCAAATGCAAGCTGCGGCGGCAGCGCGGCAGCTTTTCCGATCCCAAGTAAGGGCGCCGCGGTGCGGAGAAAAGAGCGCGCCACGCCCACCACGGGAAATACGCTCTCTCCGTGCGATTGGGACGGCCGGAGAAAAACCCGCCGCGCGCCCGCCATGTCGGAGGCCGTGGTTGTAGCCTGTACATTAGAAGAGCTCAATCATGAAGCCACCCATTTGAAGTTAATAAAAGGCAGAAACACTAAGCTGTGCATGTCCAACACACTCAAAAAATCATGCATGCACTCTATGAGTATAGTTATCAGGCGCAGGTGATCATCTACAGTGGCAAAGCATAAATAAACGAGACACAAGAAGAAGAGAGGAGACACGACACAAGAAGAGGTGGTTCGTCTCCTCTCCCCTTCTTGTGTCTTGTTTATTTACACTGTACCACTGTGAATGAACACCAACTGGCCCCGCGGGTGATTGCACTGACAGGAGCTGGTTGTCCTTGTCACATGCTGGCTTTAGTTGCACAGATCATAGTGATAGAAATAAACTAGTGTAAATGTAATGAACAATTGAGTAACCATAACAATATCCAAAAGCAAGCTTCACAGATGCACTGTAATGCCCCACCTATATAAACACTCTCACAAACTGACACAGATAGGCCAGTGTGTTGAATATTAACGTGGTGTTAATGTTCCCGGGCTGGTGGATGCATAATTACAGGCTTCGTGAGTATGACAACAATGTAACTAGTGCCGTCAGCGGTCGTCTTGGTGTTCACGGCATGATTGTGGTTGTTGCCCCATTTTTAAAAATGTGACATGCTAGCAAGAAGCAATTTTGAGGCCCATAACACTTCATTGTTAAAAGATAAGTGTGTGTTGGTCTCTTGTACTCTCAGACAATGAAATTGTGTCTTTCTATTAACATGCCATGAATTATCACTTTTGTCATGCCCACAGAGTATCATGTAATGGTGACCTTTCCATTTATTATTTTATGTTGTATATGGTTATTTCAGTATTATTTATTTTGGTTTATGTTTTGCTTATGACGTGGCAATGTTCAGCATGTATTTATGTATGTCTTTTGCCACAATTAAGTCATTTGCTAGTCAGCGCTGCATGGCGTGGTTCATGTTTCTCAACTGTGCTTGTTTCACATTGTCTTGCTTAGTATACAAAGGGGTCTTTTATGAAAGGGAACATGCATGTGAGTAGTCAAAGCAGTGCGCTGGCTCCTCATGGTGCCGACAAGTGGAGAGGAGCAGATCAATTGATTATTGTATCATATATGTGTGGTTAGAAGCAGTAGACTGACCGAAAAGAGAAGCCATTTTGCCATGTAGGGGTGCAGGTCCACCTTGTAGTGGGCTACTTCGCTGAGCATAGTTGTCTATTTCAGCACGCTGCTTAAACACCGAAATGATAAACCAAAAAACAAGCCTGAACAGACAAGCACGCTCATCCTGTCCACTCCTTTTTGTTTTCTTGTATGTCACTTTTGTGTCTCAGTAAGCTATGCCTGGCTATTTCAACCACCAAGAGGTGATGCCACAAGCAGACATTTCTCATCCTGCATCCAACTGTCGACACTTCAGGTAGCTGAAGCAGAGCACAAGCCACACACACTGTTCCCCTCAACAAAGGACCCTTCTATATTGCAACAAAATCATTAACATGGAAAAAAATACAGCTTTTCCTTGCCAGTTTCTCAAGTTTTTCTTTTTTTTAATGCAGCTGCAGAGTACAATTACGTGTCAGTGCTGAAGTGGTGGATTCTTAAACATGTTCATAATTGCAGGGTTTTTACTTGCCAACCCACAATATGATTGAGGCACACTGTAGTGGAGGGCTCTGAAAATTTTGACAACCTGGAGTTCTTTAACGTGCACCGATAGCACACAGCACATGGGCCTCGAGAATATTCACTTCTATTGAAAAGGCGGCCACCATGGCTAGGATCGAGCGTGCATTATTATTAAAATTAAGACGAGCACCACAACCACATGACCACTGCCGCAGCCGTTCGTAAGCATTTCTACTTTATTGCTGTCATGAGACAGTTTACAATTACGGTAATGAATGTGCCAGGCTGGCTGACAAAGACGGGACATCCCGTGCACTATGTTCTTATCTCTAGCAGCACTTATGTGCAAATATGTCGTTTACATTTCTACCTCATTATTGTGTATGCCTTGCTGTACATTACCTGTGAAGTTCCAGATTATTATTTTTACTTATCGGTGAGCTGTTACTGCTATGACTATTTTCTTTGTGTACGGTGCTGCAAACTAGTCAAGTGTTTCAATGAGAGCTTTTTGCCACAGTCCTTTCTGTATGACAGAATGAAAATAAACTTGATTTGATTATCGTTGTCTGCCCACTAGGTATCTCTGATAAGGTAAATCGGCAGAAAAGTGCCGTAGGGCCATAAAAATGAGCTTGCAGGCTAGTTTAAATGTGCACATTTTAACACAAGCTAATAAACTTTTGAACATCAGAAATGTCGAAAAGAAATGTTTTTGCGCATCTGGCACAAACACTGATCTTGATGTCGCAAAGTAGGACTCCCAGCAACCATTCAAAGTGCAATTTGACCAAACCAGTTTTAATGAGTTGAATGAGAAAGTGTCACTTTACATTGCTGCTCATAAAGTGCAAGTGATGTCAGTATGGGGATGGTGCACTTGTAACTTTCCGCCGACGGGAGCGCCATCGCGGCGGCACGCCCGTCGTTGGGGTGATAGAAGCTCCGGTCGCAGGGCTGGCGGTAGCTTTAGAACCGAGTTATTCGCGTTTTCCTGCGGTTTTTCGTTTCTTCCAAAGATCGTCGTACTACGGCTCGGTGTTCAGCAACAAGATTTGTTTGTCCTCGGCCGTAACAATGCTTATGTCAGATCACCAGGGACAAATATTTATAGCCTCCAGAAAGCTCAATGCTGAAGGAGAAGCGAGGTCGCTCGCGCGCGCGCGTTCCGTCTGCTCAGCAGACGACATGTGTTACTAGTTTGCAATGTAACGAGCATTCTGTCCCCCGGCATTCTGCGTGGAGTACGTGAAAGGTGGGTTGTCAAAGGGACGGAGTTGGTGCGCGCGTTCCATGACATGTGTTGTCGATTTGCTATGGTTCGCGCTGTTTTTAACGAGCCGCTTGTGTGGGCTACCAGGCTGCGACACTCATGGCCGTGTGGACTGAGGCGTTGCATACATTTCGTTCGCGGCCCGCGCTGCTGTCCTTTTCCTCTTTTTTCTTCTTTTTTTCTTTTTGTCCTAGAGCTCCTTCACGCATTTGACTGGTTTGGTCTTTCCTTTCGTTGGTACTGCGACCGGAACAAGGATCGCCGTCTACTGGAGTGCCTCATGCAAAAAGAAAAAGAAGGAAAGAAAGAAGAAAAAAAATCGTTAAAAACGGACTGTGTACCCCTTGCATGCGCCTGCCGGCCAGACGCCGCACGAAGGAGTTGAGGCACCGGATAACAAAAGCCACTCAAAGGCGTCCTGCTGTTTTCTTTCCTGTCGTGTTTCTCTTTCTTTCTTTCTTTTTGGTTTCTAACAGAATCTTTCAAAACGAGTTAGAACCGTATCGCTTAGTTCAGCTTTCATAAGTAAGATTAACGGAAATAAACAGATGAGGTCTTGCAGTCCGTGGCTTCACAGCTTCTTTTTCCAACACGCGCACACAAGCACTGTGCGACTGTGCTCACACGTGATAGATACAGCTACAGACTTTCATTGCTTTATTGTGGTGCCTTTTATGGGACTGATATAATGATAACAGTGTATACATACCCATAAAAATAATTACAAATTAACAAGGATCCCAATTTTTGCTTTCCAGCCTGGCAATCTTAGAACTTTCGGAGTATTTTGACTCCCGCATTTGGGAGACACATCGGCCGGTCAACACGCTTCCGTCCGCAGACACACTTTCTATAACTTGATGCACATGGCCTGCCTCGTATAAAAGTTTTCCTTTAGCAATATTACCCCTACGGAAGAAACTTTACAAACCTTCTACGGTCTTCAAACCATTAAGAAGCTGCGGCGGAACACAAGCAGACGACGCCACCCCCGCACAAGCAGGTGCGCACGCGGTGCGGGGGGAGCCTTATCACCCCAGCGACGCGGGAGCGCCCGCATTGGCGCTGAACGCAGGGGGCGACGGTGGAGCCGCCTGGCCTTGTGCACCATCCCCATACAGACTGCGCAGTAAGAAAGCATGCCACGGGACAACAGGGACACATTCTTAACAAAAACATTATGTGAAGTGCAAATCACATGAAATGCCTTAAGGAGAGGTGGAATGCTATGATCGGGGCGTCCATTTATATTTATCCCCAACATCACTTAGGTAAATGGCGGGGGACCTGTTCATTTTTTTTCCACGCACGCAGTAGCAGATTTCGTCATCTTACTACCGCAACGAACACCTTAATCCTGAATTTAAATCACATGGCTCGCCGTAAGAGTTTGCTACTTCGTCAAATTGACATAACTGAAACGTCTATACGGTTCGCCGGGGGAATTTGCAAAAAAATAGCCCGCGATGCATTTGAACAGCTGCCGTGACGGATACGAATTGACTGCCTACACGGGCCATTTTCACCGCAATCGAGCCTTATGATAACGATCGAGAACGACGTCTCTGGCATGCGATCCAACAATCGAATAAATTTGGCTGAGTTCATTCAGCTCTCGACTGGAACGACAGCACCCAGGTGGGTCCCAGAAGTCCGATTCTGATGCGTGGATTTCGGTTGATAGCGCATCCGGATAGAAGCTGCGATCAGATCCATGGGCCGCGTTAGCAAAAACGGGTCTAGATTCAGGAGCGTCCGACTGGTAAATGTCAACATGGCTTGGTTTCTGCTCAAGTGCGACTGATTGAGGAGTTCAACGCCACAAAGAGGCGATTGCTTTCTGCTAAGTCTGCGTTCCTGACCGCGAAAGTAATGGTGACGGCGCTACATGTTTTAAAACCATGGATCGTCACGTTCAACGCGGGGTGCCCAGCAGTAAATCCATAGCGTTAGCCGCTAGCTGCGCACTACAGCACGAAATACGCCAGGCAGGCTCGGTACGTACCTCGGAGCGTCGTCTAGTTCATACGCCAATTCTGTTACACACACTGGTTTTCCTTAGAACGCAAGAGATCTCGCAACACATCGTTGGTGCACGCACACGGGCTGAAACAGCCTTTCACGTCGCAGCAAATATTAAGTTTGCGGGCATTTCGTGGTGTCTGTGATTTAAGCAAGTATTCTGGTCTGATATACACTTCAGTGCAGCTCGTGACTTCGTCCGGAAAAAGCGGCACGGTGCTTATGTCAGCACGTCCTATCTTTGTACATGCTAGCAGACGCTCTTCAGACGGGTCGACCCTCCTCCGGGGAGCCATCTTGGATCGCCCAGTGCGCCCCCTATAGTCCGTGGGCATTGCGAATTACATCTGAAACGCTGCCGAGACGCTGCGCGGTCACGAGCTCGGAGCGCGGTTCACGCTGCTTCGTTCTCCTCGTCTTCGCCCGATCGTCCAAATGCTGATATATAATAGTGGGTCAAGAGGGAATTCGAGAACTAAGAAGACGAGGACCCATTTTCCGATCTGGTGGCTTCAACACGCTGTTTTCATTGTCTTATTGAACGTGTTGTCTATTGTTCGCGTTGTACCGCGACAGTATATAATGCGCTATTTACTTCCCATCTGTGCTATAGCCACTTCGTTTGGTCCAACAGTAAAAAAAATCATTAGCTCATCTAATCACAGTGCAGAAGCATCACGGGCTATTGCTGATGTACCCTACAATGAACATACGTGTGATCTGTTTCTGAAATTCAACATTATGCGAGTTGACTGCCTATATGAGTATCTGCTTATGTGTATTTTTAAACGTGACACGATTAAGGGTACTAATACGAGGAACACCGCGAACTTGTTACGCAACCAATCATCTCGCTTAAACCGACACACCGAACATTGGGCAGTTCCGCGACCACGCGCGAACTATGTTCTTCAAGCACTGTCTTGCTGTCTTCCCTCAACACTAAATAAATATAAACTATGCGATGAAAACACACGCTATGTTCCTAAAAATGCATTACTTCAACTGATATTATGAATGTTAACCTTGCTTTTGTGTTTCTTGAAATCATGTTTCTTGCTGAATTTTTGTAGTTAGTTTAGTGTTTTTCTATTTTCGTATTGCAACAAGTGGAAGTTCTAACCAAGTGGGTGCTGTCATGCTACGGGGAGGTGGGACTAGTCGTTCTGCATATAGGCAGCTTTTATCCGACCATACTTGCTATTTTTCTATGTTTTGCACTTATATCTATGTGGAAATAAACTTCAAACTTCGAAGAGTCCAGCTATGCAAGGTACATTGAAATTTTTATGCAACTTCACCAACATTTTAAGGAAAACTGTAACAGCCAACTCGCACGGAACCGCGTGCATCGAAGGCGCGGAATGCTTTTCACCGACGTTTTGCAGCCACTGCTTCCGGCGTACAACATTCATTCGTCCTTACTGCTGCATTGAAACGCATGGCAGCAAGAGATTTCCACAGCGAACGAAGTCCACATCACTACAGAGAGGCGGAATCACTTGCTTGCGAAACGCACATTAAAGGGGTCCTGAAGCACCTCTCGGACTTCGCGAAAAAGCATGTTCTATCGACAGTATAGGCTGCAATAAACAGCTCACCCAAATTCTACAGTCGTGCGCGAAGCGTAGAGGTAACTGGGCAAGCACCAAGTTGTCCCTTACCCAGGAGCGCTCGCTTCAAAAAAAGGCCGGTTCTCACTCTTTTTTTTAATATGCTCTATGACAAAATGGAGCAGATTGCTGCTATTGGCTGGTAGCCGGCATAAATTAAGAGCGATGTTTGAATCATGTTTGAATCAAATGAACTTGGTTATGCTGTCACTGTGTATAATCTCCTTTGCAAGTAAATAAACAAGATGAAGTAAACAACAAATCTATCCACTTCGTTTAAAGTTTTCATGTGAATGACGCATTTCCGGTGGAAGAAAACTGTCGTCCGCACTACTCGGAGCGCTCGGACGTCTTTACTGCACTGCGGAGTTGGTGCTTCGTTAGTTTGAATCCCGTAAGTTCCGTCAATAATAAAGAAAATTCACGTTCGCGTATATACCACAAGCACGCGCTCATGCACCTAGGTTGTTGAAGTTGCGGTTCCTTTTTCACGCCGCGCCCTTTGTAACGCCGCGGCACTATCGCGAACTTTCACTCGAAGGCAGCACACAAAGCCCGTTTCCCACAACCAGATGCAGCGGAAGCGACGTTCAACGTTTAAGGAAACGTGTTATCTCTCCTAACCAATTAACCTTTGGTTGCCGCTGGGAGATTCAGCTTGCGTGATAAGATGCACCTGTGCTGTGGACTTTCACCGACGGGATATATCCTCTCGGAGTTGCGCGCAGCCACGGCAGTGGTTTTTCGGCTGCTTCTGTGCGATCCACTCTTCAGTTTCGGCCGCGCTTAACAGCTATGCCGGAGCTGGCTGTCGGTTTTTGCGGATGGGCTCAATTTGGGGAATGTGATACTCTGCACCGCAGTCGGCGTCATCAAGCGAGCGCGCACTGCGCGCACACCTAACCCAGGAAGTAACGAGCGAAGAACAAACGGTGCCCTGCGCTGCCGTCGGCTGCAAAGTCAGCGACAGGAAAGGCATGAAGTCCTGATATACGCAGCCTCGCGATGACGCCTTGCGGTGTGCATGGCTGCAGCGTATTGGCCTTCCACCCACGGAGAAGCGAAACGACCTACACTTTTGCGGCAGACACTTCGCCGTGGTGCCTCCCTTCACGATCCCGAACTGGCGCAGGGTGAAGGAATCAGTTGGACACGTTTTCGTCTGGAGCCAAATGCCCTGCCTACGTTGTTTCTTCCTTGCATACAGGCAAGTGAAAAGTGCACACTTAACGTTCTTTATTTGTTGCTAACTTTTGTAGCAGTGCGATGGAACACTCGCCAGTTAAGCGCAGGAGAAAGTACTGTATATAATATTTTACGTAGTCGGGGATACAGATTTTGTTGCATGGATGGTGTAATCAGCATTCAAATCTGTAGCATGTATGTATGTACAACACAACACCGTACGTAACAGCAGCTCAGTAGAAGTGACTCTTCTAGGTATTCGTTTTCAGAGCTTACCAATCATCCAGTGAGGCAGAAAGCCAAATTCTGCTTCAGTTTTATTTATATAAGGCGCAATACTATTCGCATAAACGTACCAATGTTTGATTTGTTAATGAGCAATATGAGCTGAGTAAACCTTAGAAAATGCTGCAGCTGTGTGACAAGGTCAATGCTGGTGCGTGCAAGCACAACAAGCATCAACTGATAGCAAGTACCAAATATGCATTCTTAAAGAAAGTGACAACAAGCAAACTGGCATTCAATGTTTTATTTTTGTCAAGTGCTTTCACTAAGAAAACAGAAGTAAAACTGCCCCACATTGTTGTGGCCAATGACATGTTTTCAATGAAACTGACTGCAATGTATACATTACTGCAGGCTTTATGTTTCAGTGAATGAACTCACTTTTTCTTTACATGTTGCATAATGTTTTTAATGATTCACTAATTTGAAAATTGTACTACTGCATTAATCAGCCAGCTGGATTACGTGGCAGGCCATAAAACCTGTATGATGTAACACACGTAGTGTTGCCATTCGGTTTAGCACGGGGAGCTATAAAATCTCAAACAACATGCTTAGACTAGTTCACAGTCTGTTGTACTGCTTCATATCATGCTAAACATGTACTGGGTGGTCCAATACAGGCGTGTTGGTCAGTAAGCACAACTGCAGGTGTGTGCATGTGGGTGCTTATATGTGTGCATGCAGTCTACATACGGAGTGTCAAGATTTCGGGGAACAGGGAGCAGTTGAAAACCCAGTCTGCACATACACGTTCACTTTCTCTCTAAATTGTCATGTAGTAATTAATTAAACAATCAGTCGTTGGAGGCAAATACCTGAGTGTAGCAGATTGGCTTCCTAAACACACAAGCACTATTTCACATTTAGGCATTTATGGCGACATGAAGTGACATTGAATTAGCACGATCAGTGGTCTAATATGATACTGATACATATTTTCATATCCCAGTGGTCTAGTGCACGAAGAACATAATCGCTACTTCCCCAGAACAGCCCCGTCTTGCGACACACAGGCTGGAGGTTCACAGGGGGTGAGTAGGTGCACAGAAACTATAATGCCCTTCTACCTAGAACACTTGATTTACAGTCTAAGCCTGGCACTGGGTCCAGCAAAGTGCATTCATCTGCAGCTGGCATGGAAGTGTCATGTCAAGTAAGCACCAGATGCCCTCAAGTTTTCTGTGATCCTGTGCTAAAAATGACTTAAAGCTCTATGCAGCTCTTAGTTCAAAGTGCTTAACTTTGCAGGTTCAGATCTGTAGATGCAGCTGTCCTCCTGCTGTGTGCAATGTTGGCACTCAGACGACCGTCATAAACAAGAAAGTTGCTAGAGAGACCCCATATATGGAGGCAGTGACACCATGCAAAAACATTACTTGATCAAGCTACAACTTTTGGATGAGACAACCTTTAGCACAGCAAAATTGAAATTTGGTAGTTTTTAAATCGTACAGGTACAAGCTTTAGCTGTTTTGAGTGGCACAAAGGCCAGTGCGCTCCTACCACAAGGCCTGTATATCTGTGTAAGCACTTCAGTTACCAAAATAAGTGAAAAACAGTGGTGTAAACAGCAAAACATAACCAACAATGTGAAAGTGTGTTGTTAATCTCATGGCCAATTCTTTGTTCAACATAGCAAAAATGGATGCTCTGTAGCTTTTCAAAACATTATGTGGGCAATTTTGCAGCCTCAAAGGCCATCCTCAGTGCCTACGCATGTAAAGAAGCAGGTGTGGAAACTGTCACACGTGCACATCTGGGCGCATCAAGTCAGTGTGAAGCAGTGGGTGCCCCATCACCAAAGTGGAGATTTCAGCCAGCACGCGGTTCAACACCAGTGCCAGACGCAGAGGAAGAGGCAGACGCTGCAGAGCTTCCATCTGTCATTCCTGAGGTAGACACAAGCAGCCAGCATTCCTTTGACGAGAGCTTTGCAAGGTGAATCACAGGCCATAGTACAATAATTAACATCACCCAGCAGTGTGAATGACACAAACACGCTGAACAACACTGCAGCGTAATGTTAGGCTCCAGTTTGCCACT